>CBVK0101679380.1:0-13809 GCA_900067695.1 Picea abies | reverse complement strand
TTGACAATTAAATGTTGATTTACATGGTATATCTGCAGCTCGACAATATCAACCCATAAAATTGATCCAGGTAGTTTAAGTTACATCCAACATAAAAGAAGATTATTTGTGGCATTAGAAAGAAGAAACATTTATGCATTATCTTCCATAACTGTGTGTATATAATTTTGTCTAACAGAAAATTTTTTACATGCACATTTTCTTGCAAAATTTGAGGTACAAGAAGGAATTTTGATTCCTGTATGAGAACCACATCCGTTTAATACTCCCATGGATCCTACAGTCATGAAGAGGAATTCAGAGGGTTACATGTCATCATGGGAAATGATGAGACAGAGTCTAATGGAATAAGAAGAAGATGAAAGCATTTTTTCAACTCAAGTTGGGAAGCATGAAAATGGATGAGTATGAGAAGAGGTTCTTTCTCAAGTTGGGAAGCATGAAAATGGATGAGTATGAGAAGAGGTTCTTTGAGTTGTTGAAGCATGTGGGCTTCATCAAGGATGAGAAAGTAAAAATACAAGTATTTATGAGTGGGTTACCTTCCTTCTACAATGACAAGATACAATATAAAATCCCCAAGAATTTGGAGGATACCATAAGGAGAGAAAATAATATTTATGAGAAAAGTAGAGGGAGGTCAATATTCCAAAAATCTTGTAATGACAAGATGAAAGGAAAGAGGGATCAAAGGAAGAAAGGTTTAAAGCCAACCTTTTTCAAGAATCACTCCCAAGCAAATAAACAAGGACAACCAACCCAGGATGAGCACATGAAATCAAATTCATTTGGGAAAAGGCCAAGGAAACATCATGTACAACATTGGGGATGTGGGGGAAATCACTTATATAGGGACTTCCCTCACAAAGGTAAAATAATGAGGAATATTCACAACAGTTAGTAGGTTGAAATATTTTAAGACATGGGAGGAAGCAAGCCAAGGATTTATGTACCCTTGGACAACAAGCAAGAAATGTATCAATCTCACATAATTGAAGTGGAAGGTAATATTGATAAACATCCCATAGAAATTATAATTGATTCTAGAGCTGTCCATAGTTACATAAACTCTAACATTATTGAAATATTCCTCTTGCAAAGGAGTAAGCATAAGAAATCTTTGTTTGTTCAATTAACCACATGGGCTAAGAGAAATATCAATGAGTTTGTTAAATATTTCCCAATAGACATGAATGGACTCAGAACAAAGGTAGATGTGAATATCATACCATTGGGTTATGTTATGACATGGACTACAACCCTCCATTTTTCATTTGATCTTGTTTACCTCCCTAAAAATGGAGCCCCTTATCTTTTGAGCCTAAGAGAAAGCCTCATAAGTCTCCCTCTCCATTTGAAGATTCTTTTGATAACTCATGTTTCACTTGGAAAAAAAAAAGTCATAAATACTTGGTATTGCAATCCAAATTTTAATTCGGTAGAGTTACTTCAAACTCCTCCTAATAGCTTGGAGTAGTTACTTCGAACTCCTCCAAACAACCTCGAGGAGTTACTTCAAACTCCATCGAACAAATTCGAAAGAGTTCTTTTCATATGCTCTGATACACAACGTTATCACAAGAGTTAGGAGAAACTCCTCCAATTTGTTAAGAGGATTTAACTTTAACACCTTCGAACACATCGGGAGAGTTCCTTTCTCATCTTCTAAACTTAGTGGAGAATTTCCTCTTTGTCCCTTCGATAAAACCAACCCTAACCACCACATTTAATGACATAAATTACTGTTTGGATATATAAACAAAAAAGGGTTAGGTTTAATGTCATCCGACCATTTGCAAGTGAACAAGGAAACCTGAGATTAAATGCACTGAGCTGAACTCCATTCAAAGCTCTCACATATCAATACTCACCATGTGGCAACAAAATACAGGTAAGAGAACCTAACCTCTCTTCTATTCTAAGGTTAGGGTTAGGTCTTTGTTTATTGCTAGTTTTTCTTCTTGTTCATTTCTCCATTGACCTAGATTGATAGTATTTTCCCCACTCCTCATCCCTTCACTCTTGGACACCCCCCCTTTTCCACCAACAATCACCAACCTTACGTTTTTTAGAGCTTGTTCCTTTCTCTGGAATGAATGCCCAAACAACCCCTTCTCCTTCACCGCAACAAACCTTCATTTTCACCCTTACACTTGATCATTGAAATCCTGAAAGCTTTCCTCGAGCACGTAGACCATGATCTAGAAGGATTCTAGGGTTTCCTCACATCCCTCTAACTCGTTGTGGTTTTTCATGGATATCCTTTCCATTTTCATGAAAATTCCTAACTCTAAACCGAAGGATTTCAAATTAAATATCTAAACACATCGGAAAAGTTATTACTAACTTCTCTGATGCATTCGAAAAAGTTAAAATTCTATCCTCTGTGTAGTTTAGAGCACTTTAAAGCAGCCGCTTCGATCATATCGAATGATTTACTTTCAACTCCTCTGATATGACTATAGGAGTTTCTTTTAAGTGCTTCGACCTCTTCATAAATAATGACAGTTCTTTCTGATGACATATCGGAGAGGTTGGCATAAACTCTTATGATAAGATCAGAAGAGTTTTCCTTAACCTCTTTGATCCCACTCTTTCAACCTTCTTATCAGAAATCTTAATACCAACTTCTTTGATTTATATCAGAGAAGTTAGTCCCTCGATCTCCAATTTCGACTTTCAAGCCTAATATCTATCCTTCCAATCCTCAAAGAGTAGTGTTGCTATGCCTTGATAATTTCCATAAATCTTATAATTGTTCGATCATTTAGGTGTATTTCAAATAATGTCCTCTAAAATTATCCTTTTTGCAAGTTCAAAAATTTCACCGTAAAAGAATACAATCGGAAAAGAAATAGGGATTGAGTTGTCTAATAGCTCCCAACAAACAATAGAGGTATAAATTGTTGGGACTATATATGATGATACGTCGGGACTTCTAGAGAAGGATGGAGATACCTTAAAATGGGGATAATTTTGTTATATGTTCAAGAAGTAAAAAATCTCTTTGGAGGCGAAAGATCCAGATGAACTCTAGGCATCAAAGAACATCAAAAAATCAAGAATCTTCAAGGTGGTAGAACATCCAACGATCTTCCCTTCCACATACGTCATTTCGTGGATTTTGAAAAACATAGAAATAAATATTCGATATGTATGTAATGCAAGAAAGGAACCTATAGCTTCATTCAAGCATGGTAATTTGGATAAATTTTCTCATATTGAATTTTAGAATAAAAGACTAGATAGTCAACTCCTCGGTGAGTTGGAAATTACACCAAAAGATTTATTCATAGGATGTTACAAGGAAGATAAGAAGTTCAAGTATAGGCCTAAGAGTCAGTACCCCACGACCAATTTAAGGAGACCCTACTATTATATATTGGCCATGTTGTGCAGGTTATACGAGGATCTAGATGCAACTCATTTTCCCCTAGCATACATGCCCCTAATTTATTTATGTGTATATGTGGGGGTTTCATTCAACTGGGCAGACATATTATTTGGAAATATCATCATTGTTGTCTTTGCAATTATGCAAGAAAAAATATGAACCTTTCCCAGTTTCCATATGTCCTCGTACCTCCTGGACATAATGTGTATGGACCACAAGTACCCAAATATGGGTGGAGTTGGTTTCCCGCCAATGTCACAATCCAGATCTATTGCAAAGATATTTGGGAGGAAAAATACCATACAAAATATCAAATAATTTGCGAACACTTCCTTTCTCCCTTATATGAATTTATCTTTTGCACCACCCCACCTCGTATGACAGACAAATCCATAGAAGTCATAATAAGGATTGGGGATTGGTATTTAATGGATCATGGTACTTATATAAGAATATATCATGAAATGAAACCACCCCACCTACTCCCTTGGTTCATTCCCGACAAACTTGTGCTTCAGGAGGTAGTGTATCAAAATTTGGTACATGGGGTCGGAGGGATGTTATATAGATCAAAGAAAGCAATTTGGTCTCCACTACCTTTATACATCAACCAATATTTCTTTGAGAACACCAAGAAAGCTAAAAAAAAAGTGGACATCTTACTCTCCTACCACTTTGGAGAGTAAATATTTAGGAGGCATAACCCTAAGAATATCTTCAAAGATAACTTCAATAGCATGAGGTTCCCGTATGAATACACCAATGAATTATTTGAAGAAGAGGAAGTGCACCAAAATTGTAGGACACATAACAAATTAATTTTCAACAGGAATGGCTAGCCAAAGGGGAGGATCGTCGATGAAGAAACAACAAGAGAAGAGGCCAGGATAGAAGAAGAACAAAAGAAAGCTGTGATATTTTCTCCCATCTCTATCTCAACTCATTTAGGTTCCACTAAAGAGGAGGAGGAAGAACTAGTAGATAAGAGGAGAATATACAAAGAGAAGGTGATGAAAAATAAGAACAACTCTAAAAATAAACAAAAGGTCTAAGCCAACAAAGAAAACGACAGAGAAGAAGATGAAGCAAATGCTAAAACTGAGGCCAAAGCAAAAGATGCCACAGAAAAATAAAAGGAGATGGAAGAAGTGATAAGAGTAGCAACAAAATTAGCAGAAAAGGTGGAAAAAGAAGCAATGAATAAAGTTGTTGAAGAAGAAAGATAGAGGAAGAATATAGATAATAGAGAGGATGACACACACCCAATGGACTTGGATATCCCAAGAACATCCACTGCATGTACAGAATCTGAGACAATGAGTAGTGGTTTATGCCTCAGGCCCTGAGTTCCTTTTCGACCAACATAAGTACTAGATATAAGAAGTGTCACATACGATAGTAAAACTAGTATAATTGTGCAAGAAAGAGTTAAAAAGGTGCCAATGACAGAAGGAGTCGTTATATCAGTGGTTACTCAAGTCCTTGAAACAGGAGATGCTAAGGAAGACCCTGTGGAAACAACTAGGGTCGGTTATGTATTTATGGATGCAACCATAGACAATATACAAAGGATATGCCAGTAGAAAAAAGAGGAGGCAAGGATCAGGGAGCTAGAAGAAAGACTTCAGAAAGTAAAGATTGATAAAATAAGCCTTCTCAACTTTAAAGAAAATGTTGAGAAGGTTATAAATGACATAGAAGGTGCCACTATTGACATGTACACTCTTCTACACTTTTTCCAAGATACAATTGTCTTTATCATCGACCAAAATAACTAGATACAAATAAATTTTGCACACTACAACACTATCAGTGAAGGTATAACTAACATCAATACATGGATACAGGAAAATCCTAATGCACCTCCTCATTTATATAGATTGTCAAAATTTGATATAAAGATCGATTTGTATGCATTGGATCATTGCCAATAGATAGGACAAAGAGTTCATAAAGAACTAATGAAATCTATGGCAATATGTTCTAGAATCAGAAATGGTCGCCTCCTAAGGTTAGATGAACTTGGAAAAAACCTAGTAGTAGAAGAAATGGTAAATTTGTTTCAGGAAAACACAAATCGAAAGAATAAAATAATTCAAGAAATTACCTTTATATCCATTGACCTTATTGATTAACATCGTATACAACCAATAAATCTTCATAGGATGGTGCAATCTTTCATGAAAAAGTTAGAAAAGGATATGAGAGCCCTCCCTGACATTATTTCCTTTAACAATCCAACATTAGAGAAGTTGGCATACTAGAGGATTAAATCACTCTACAACCAGTTGGAATTTTGGACGACCTACCTTAGAAGAAAAAGTTCATAATAAAAGGACATTATATCTGCCCTTTTTTCATCCTTTTCCTAACTACTCTTAATTTTGTCTTTTGTTGCACACTTGTCATTAGGGAAGATAAGATGAACCATTTTGTAACTGCCTCTTCAAAAATAAAACGAGACACACGAGAGTTACTAATTTTTGTATAAAATAGGGTAGAAGCTCAGTTGATGGGGAATTTTGGCTTTTCAATCATTGTATATACCCAAGAACTGTTTTGAGAACATAAACTTTATTAATTAATATTGAGAATCCCTCAAGGCCATCATATTATAGAAGGAATTAGGTGTAGAAACAGATCAGAGCTCTGAACTACTTCAAGTGAAGATAATTTTTGTTTCTATGGACTGTAAGAATGCCTGTTTGTTGTAGACAAATTCTTATACAATCTTTGTCATTTTGAAGTTATTGATGTTTCTTTGAAAATTTCAATTCCTTGAGATTTGTGGGTTGTTATCATATACTTTGTTGTGATATAGATTAATATGATTTTATATATTTGTATTCCCTTGTCTCCAATATTTCCCTTTTGTTACAACTCACTTTATAAAATTTGTGTAGGATTTTGGTTGCATTGATAACTCACCTGTTAGTCTAGTGTGCTCCTAGCTAGTATAGGTTAGCATAGATTAGTAATAGATTAGTTGTATTTACATACATGGTATTAATATACATATTTTCATTGCATTATCACCATTCATCCACCCCACCCACACACCAGACCGTAACCAGTAAGAAAAACCAAAAGACAGAAACAATGTCAGTTGAGCCAAATTTTGGATGGGACTCAAAATCAAATGATATATAGACTATTTCGGATTGCATATCGGGGAGCACCCCTTGTTGTTGTCAGGATAATTTTTGCCCATAAATAGAATTGGCACTAGAACGAGGGACATTTTTATGGCCTATATATATGAATTAAAAAATAACTGAAATCAGTCTTCAACAAGTAATCCCGACCCTCAACCTACCTTGTTTCCTCGATTTGAGTTTGAACAAGAAGTTATCTACGAAGACTCAGAGGATAATTTCGGAAGAAGTGTGTCTGGTAGTCCTGAAATACATATTGATACTTGGTTTCGCATACCAGGGGAAGAACTCCACGGAACCCGTAGAATTACACATGCTTACACAAAGCTACTTGGTAAATTACCTACAGTCTCTGAACTCCCTAGAAGAAAAGAAACCTAGGTAGAATGTCCCAACATAAACCCTGATTTTTACGTTAACTCCATAGATGACCTCATTGAAACTTCTTTACAAGAGTTTCCAGTCCCCTTAAGCAAAGTTGTTCGTTTCCTCATTGAACATGAAGAAGAATTTGAAGGTGATCAACCATAAATTACCATATAACAATTAATGGGAGAAAACACGAACCACAAAGAAGTTATACGTCTATGGAGGGCCTAAGGATATCTCAATATGGTTGGACAACTTCTTGAAATTCCAAGGAAGTTTGATAAACCTTTCCTGAAATTCAACCCGAACAAACCTGGATCCCTAGAAGACCATGTTAATAATTTTTTTTTTCCATACATCTTCTAGGTGTTGAACATGATGATGTAGTGTGTAGGTTATTTCCCTTAACTTTTTCTGGGAAAGCCTCTACTTGGTATTTCATCTTACCTATCGGGTCTATTACATATTGGGATAGTTTTGAAAGGCTCTTTATGAGAAAATTTGGGGAAAGAAAAATAACTGCGTCTCTACACAATGAACTAGGATCCATCATAATGGACAAGAGGGAAAGTGTGAAGGAATTTAACCAAAGATTTATTAATCAATTTTCCTCATGATGTACCTCTCACTTAGTCATTATCTATTGAATATTACATAGATGCATTAACCCCCTCCATAGAGATGTTTGTAAAAATATCTAACATAAATACATTAGCATTACACTTCGATGAAGTTGAGACTATAGAAATAGAGTTATATGTGTATGAAATGTCTGTGTTACGAAGAAAATAAGTCGACTAGAAAGAAGCAACTGCTACTAAATCAACCACCTAATAAGGAGTCAAAAGATATTGATAATGTGGTCAAAATGGTTAAAAGGTTATCCAATGAAGTTGTGGACCTTAAAGATAATATCGGTTAAGGATCATTGAAGCCACAAACTTTCCATCCATTCTTTAAGAAACCAAATAACCCACCTCAACCACCTAAACCACCACACATCGATTTCAACTTAGATGGATTTATTAATGATAATTTATGTTCTTATCATCAACAAAATTATCCAGAACGAACATGCACTGAGTGGTTCAACTCTATGACCCTAGTGATAAACCGGTTGTTAGATCAACAAATTTTGGATGATGAAATCCATGCACAAGATCCTTCTAGTGGAGTTTATGAAGCTCCACCAGAATTGGCTATGACCTTTTAGGACTAGTGTACATAATCAAATGATGAGAAAATTGAAGAAATCCTTTTCGGAGATACACAGGTTGTTAAAGTTTCCGCTCCAAAAGCTTATAACTTGCACAACAAAGGTCCACTATCTAATCCATTTTCTTCCAAAGATGATAACTCCCCTCTTAGGAAAATAACACCTCCCCCTGTCCTCCCAAAACAAAGTAATGTTCTCTTGGAAAAAACTAATAATAAAATTTGCAAGACCATTGTAGCAAACAAAGACAAACCAAGAACGTCTAGTGTTGCTAGGAATAATGCAAAGAGTAACTTGACACCATATAATGAAAAGGTGATTCAAGAAAGATATGGACAAGTTAAGAACGATTCAAACTCAGACGCCTTGGATTATAATGTGATTGAGTAAATGAAGAATATTAAAGCTAATATTTCCATGTTTGATATTTTCTCCCTTCCAAAACAACGTGAGCTCCTACACGATGTTTTTGAACCCCATGAGACTCAAACAAACTATCGCTGCTACTGAAATATTAAGCCCGTAAAGTGATGCACAAGATATACACAAAGTAGAGATAGCGACATATTTAAATGCAGAAAATGTATGCGCATTTTCAAAGTCTCAGGTACCACCTTTTTTTATTACATATGAAATTTCTAATTTCAATGTACACAATTGTTTAGTAGATTCGGGTGCCTCTTCCAATATCATGCCTTTTTCTGTTTTCCAAAAGATAAATGTTGTTCCACAAATAATGAGAACCAATATCATCCAATTAGATAAGACATATGTTAAGGTAAAAGGTGAACTCAAATATGTTTTAATCAAACTATCATCCGATCCCAGGGTTCATCAGACTATAGACATAGTTGTTGTGGACATACGAGAGAGTTATGGTTTTCTCTTGAGCAGAGACTAGTCATCCAAGATTCAAGGTTATTTCTCTATTGATTGGTCTCATATGTGGCTTCCTCATAAAGGTAAAGCCAACCAAATCTATGTAAATAGTGAAGCATGCATGAAGAACATAGTGACATAATTGGAGGGTGTTGTGGGAAAAAATCCCCCCTTTATTTTCTTGTATGGTTGATTGAAAATTAAGGTCCCTTTTTATTTTAATGTCGATTCTCCCTTTATTTTCATTTGAATTTGTCTTATTTGATTGGTTTTCTTATGAATGGATTTTTTTCTTTTCACTGGACATTCAAGCATTATCACAAATTGATTAATGTTGAGGATGCTCCTAATCTTAATTCCTTGTGTTTATTTTAATTTCGATTAATTTTAATATTTCAAATTTCATGATTTTAAGCATGAAATTTAAAATATGATTATGAGGAATATTTTTATATCATTTTATCAAAAATTGAGTGATTATTAATTATTCTGTATTTAATTTCCTCAATTTTTCATAATATCCTCAATTTCAAAACACAATGTCTAGTTAAGTTATTCATTTAAGCTTTATCTAGAAGGTGTGATATCAATCATATTTGATATTTTTAATTTTGGTTAATTAAGATATGGAGATCTTGTAGTTCATCTTTTCATAGATTTTTTTAATTAATTTAAATTTTTTTTGTTACAAGTGTCTATGAAAGATCTATAATTCAACTTCATTTTCCAAATATATATTTTAGTTGGGATTTTTCATCTCTACAACGCATAATGCTTGTGCAAGGTCAAATTGAAAATTCGCATCAATTTCAGGAGGCAATATTCCATTATTCTTCCTGAACAAAAGGTGAAGAATATATTCAAATGATTGAAAATCCACTTCAAAAATGGGTCGATTTACTTAACCTCCAAACTATTTCCTCAGAAAGTGAATAGATTGGGAGGAATCATCATAGGAATGGCATGTATTTTCCAAGATTGGAAACACATCAATCTTCAGGAGGTGATCTTGTAGATTCAATACCGGCCAAACAATGAAGAATTTGAGGAAACGGTTTCAAATTCACTTCCAAAAAAGGCCTATTTACTAAAACTAAAGAGTGTTTTCTCATAAGTGAAGATATTTTGAGAAATCATGATCCGTGCGAGTCGGAATATATTTCAGGTCAGTTTCAGGAGGCTAACTTCCAACTTTGATTCTAAGAAAAACAAGAGGAATCTGGCGAAACGGTTGAAAACCCACTTCATAAACATGGTCAATTACCTTATCCTAAACATATTCTCCAAGAAATGAAATATTTTGGAATAATCATATCAGGAAGTAGGTGGACCAGATTTGTTGTTATGCCATCTCACGTGAATCAATTTTGTAGGTCGATTTTCGGATGATCAGTGATAAATCTATTCAAACGGTTGAAACCCCACCTCACAAATAGGCCTCTTTACCTTATGTTAGTAGGATTTAAGAATATGTTGAACCGTTTGGCAGATATGATGTGTTTTGTGGGCAGGTTTTGTCCAAAATTAGCATTTTGCAAATTCTGTAGTTGATTATGTTCTAAATTCTATAGTTGATTCTTGAGAAAGTTTTGACCGACTCAAGAAGGATTTGACCTAGGTGAAAAATATTGTATAAAAATATGATTAATATTATGTAATGGGGATTCTAGATCTGAAGTTGGAGAGGACTGTATGACAACTTTTGGAGCTAATAATAATAAGTTTTCATTTCATTACACTATTGTATTTGATTTGCAAACTTATTTATTTTATGATTTTTTTCATTTTGGTTTGGATTGTGTTTCATTAGTTTATTGACAATTGATATGAGCAATATTTCCGATCTCATTTCTTTTATGCTAGTGAATGCTTTGTCTAAATCTATCTTTGCAGGGTTTCACATGATTCGAACCAAGATTGATTATGATTTCATGGAGATTAGTTTGTAGTGATTAATAACTATTTATTGATCATTTTCAAATGTGTCTTGATTTCCCTTTATATTGGATTAAAATAAACTATTTCATTAGTTCAATATAAATCTCAACCTCCCTTAAAAATATGATTTCTGGAAGCAGACAAAGGTAACTTTTCTCAAGAAAGTGTTCTAGTGAAGAGCCTGATTTTTCCATCATCATTACATCATCATGACGACCAAAATTATGGATAACAAAATGGTTTGAAGGAAGTTCCCTCCATTTTAAATCGGACTCTATAACAGAAAAAAGGAATTTTGAGGGATTAACGAGTTCAGAACAGTCTTGTAGAGTCTATCCTGACTCTATAATTGTGGATTTGGTCCTTGAACAATCATTTTGAGGATTAGTGCATATAGACTCTGACAAAAGGTAATCTCTCCATTTGCCCCAATTTTGTTTAAGACCCATTAATATCAGTCCTCCTTTACTAAATGGAATAAATCAGAAATCCATTAGCAGAATATGATATTCAAATTGTACTTCAATTTTTGTAGGTCTCTAGGCCTGTAGAGCCATAGAGTCTACCACTCAAACAAGATAAAATTTTATGCTAGTATCTGACTCAAGAAAACATGTATTACAACAAAACCAATTAATACAATATAAACCCAAAATTTCACTTATCTGAAACCTTGAAATCAGTGGGCAACTGTTGAAGGGGTGTCATTTTTCCATCTAACCATAGGCACAATTTCTCTTGGAGTAATTCCTCAACTGGACACCCCCTAGCTAGATCATGATACCATGAGAGTGATTCTACTTTATCGTAGCAACAACAAGGGACAAAGGTTACTCTTCCTTTCCCACAGGAACCTGGCAGTGCAACTTTCTATCCACCAAGCAAGGGAGTCTATTGAGATTATTCACTCAATCATTGCAACTTCATTTATCATCTTGTTTAGAAAACATTGTCAAAGCATTCATGTAACCAGAATAGCTTATTTCTCAATTCCCTTCAGAACCAAAGAGCCCCATGCGCTCTTCTCTTCTTGATTCTTTCTTAGACCCATTCATGTCTCCTCTTCTTCCCTCTTCCCACACGATTTTCCTTCATTTTCTTTCCTTTTCCAGCAATATTTCATGGGTCAAATCGGGAAGTTTCTAGATGGGTACTCTACCCATATCCTCACTGACTCATGAGGAAGACTTCACAACTACTAGCATGACCGGTAATTAAGTTTTTCTAGGCCAAAAGATTGTTCTGCGTCTGTGCAACTTATATCTAGTAGAGTACCAGCCTGGCAGGGGTCATCTCACCATTATTGGTTCCCCTTACCATCCCTCTCACGCATCATGATGTATCTAGCAATCCTCTCTTAACAATCATGCCACAACTTCCTTTTATTAATTAACAAAATATATGCATTACCTTCCATAGCAAGGTTCATTGTCTTTCCAACATTCACATGACAGATATGTCCATAGCTTTGTTCACAATAATAATAATATTTACAATTTGGGGGAAACAAGGGTGTTACATCTTTCAACTTCCTTTTTATTTCAAATTATGTTCACCCTTTTAGATTTGTATAAAAGTATTGCATATGCAATAAAGTGATAAGGAAGCGGGGAGATACGAGAGTCATTTTGATTTTCTTAGCATAGGCTTGTATACTTAAGTTTAACCCGGAATCCTCCCCAAGAACCATAATAGTAGTATCCAACATTTTAATGTAAGATTAATGGAGTTCAAAGAAAATCGTAGAAAGACATTTTCCTTTACTCTTGGATTACTAGAGTATTAATTAGGCAACATATGTGTTCCACCATGACCATCAATCAATAATCAATAGTTAAGAACTTTTTGTAGATATTTCAGATAGAGTATCCCATGTATTGTTCATATTTTGTGAGAATGTCTCCAATGTATTACCAAAATTAAGCATGCCCATGAACTCTTACTATAAAATTTAAAATTTCATCCAAAAGAAACATATAAAATAAGTTCATAAATCAACAATCAACTAGTAAAAGTATAGGAAATATCTACAAACATAAAATGAAACAACGTTGAAATCAAAAACCAAAACCACACTCAAACATGAGCATGATAATAAGATAGAATCAAACTAAAGAAAACCTATAAGAATAATCTCAACCATATTTGCCAAAAAAAATATTTTGTTTTAATTATTGTTTTGTTCTATTATATATAAATAAAAGAAAATTGCATTGAAAATTAAACATAATACAAAATAGAAAAATTGACCAAATGTATAAAATATATTTTCAGTGAAATCTTAAAATTAAATCAAGAGAAAAAAGTAAAAGAAAAACTCAAAAAGAGATTAAAAAAAAAAAAAAAAAAAAAAAAAAAAAAAAAAAAAAAAAAAAAAACAAGAAAACAAAAATCTATTATTTACATGATTAACAATTACCACCAAAAGGTAGTTAAGAAAAAAAATTATTTTAAAAATTAAATCAAGAGAAAAAAGTAAAAGAAAAACTCAAAAAGAGATTAAAAAAAAAAAAAAAAAAAAAAAAAAAAAAAAAAAAAAAAAAAAAAACAAGAAAACAAAAATCTATTATTTACATGATTAACAATTACCACCAAAAGGTAGTTAAGAAAAAAAATTATTTTAAACCTGGTCATTCACAAGGAGGCTTTCTAACTCCCCCTCCAATGATTGTAAAATGTATGTTAAATGGTCAACTTTTGAAGAAGTCTAAAACAGTGCCAGCAAAAAGGTGTTGAAATTTTGTATGTTTATCTTTTACTTTGTGTGTTTAATGTGGCCACAACACCCCCTATAATTTTCTCAAAAACTAAAGGGGTCCCCTTATTAATTTTGGTAATGTCACCTTGATTTGTTTTTT
>CBVK0101679342.1:0-11291 GCA_900067695.1 Picea abies | reverse complement strand
TTTTGGAGCTATGACTTGATTCATGCTCTCCATTCTTTGTGTTCTTTGAGAATTTTAAGGTTGCTTCTTTCTTTAATGGATTTTCTTTCTCTTTCCTCATTTCATATGTCGTGAGGATCCCATGCAATTCATCCATTGTTAATGAATCAAGATTATATTTAAATTATGTGTATACTAAGAGGGGGGTGAATTAGTATAATATGCCTTTTCTTTTATTTAACCATTCATCAATCATTCATTAAATGAGAAACAATAATCACATATTAACTCAAATCACAATGCACTGAGTTTAACATGAAAAACCAATCAGGATAAAACCATCAAATGTATGTTTATAAATTCATGTAGGCACCAACCTACTATTACAAATATTATAGAAACCAACCTACTAGATACACCCATCTCCGTAACTGAGCACCAACTCAAGAAGATGTAGGCACCAACCTAATAGAGACACCAATCTCCTCAATTGAGCACCAACCCAGCAACACCTGTAGGAACCAACCTACTTTTACAATATTTGTAGGCACCAACCTACTGGAGACACGAATCCCCTCATCTGAGCACCAACTCAAGAAGATATGTGTAGACACCAATCCAACATCTGCATATACAAAGTACTTATGACTTCACCTGCATGCTTCATTCCACTAAAAATCCTTCAAACCCTAGTCACATGTATCCTTTGTGCCCTACCCATTTTCATAACATCATTCCAAAATATAATCCCTAATGTAAAAATCCCAACCTTTGAATAGCACACAAAAAATCATCATAGTGACAACAACTTCACAACATTTGAATAGCCCATACAACAGCATCACACTAACAACCACATCACAACGTCGTAATACTAAACAAGACAACATTATAGTGACGACAACATCACAACATCAAAATAGTGCATATGACAACATCTCAGTGAAGGAAAAATCACAACGTTACAATAGCGCACATGGAAGCATCATAGTCCTATAGTACACCTTAAGAACAATAAATACCCCAATAATTTCCCTTAGACTTCTCTTGCACACCTGTAGATCCCAAAAAGACACCCGAGAACATTTAGCAAATCTCAGATCACTTTTGTGTACCTTAGAATTGATATATTACTTGGTTTCTCTACAAATGCACACCTCTATCATTTATTTGTAGTAATTTTGTCCCCACTTTCACGGTTGACCTATAAGGATTGGATTAGTCGACCTCAATTTTTTGGTTGGGTTGTCAAACGGAAAAAATAATATCTCCTCATTCCTAGGGAGTTAGAGGGAATTCAATATACCATTGGAAATTTATCGCATCAATATTTTCAAAAATATAACTTGTGTTCCCATTTGATCTAGGAATATAGGGTAAAAATGCCTTCAAAGATAGGATATCTAAACTAACCATCAAAAAACCAAAAGTAATACTTTCAACAATCTCCATCTTGCAATCTTTGTTTTGTACATATGTAGTCTTGTAATATTTATCTTGGACATATGTAGTATCCCCATTTCTTTGACATCAATGACAACAATATTTCCAACAATCTACCCCTTTGTCATTGATGTCAACCCTTAGGCAATTTTCCTTATGTCTGCAATTCTTCCTCTACCTGCAACTTCTCCCCCTTTGATATCAATGGAAAAGAGATACTCCCCTTGAGATTTTGATTCCCTTTACTAAAAATATGAGAGAGATATCACTCCCATAAAAAAAAATTCTCCTTTGAATTTATCGAGTATGTATACATCTCTTGAGGTCATGTTTTCATTTGCCACTAATCTTCTTGAATCTTCTTTTCTTATCTAATACCCTTTAGAATGAAATGTGAGGTTAAAACCTTGATCAAACATTTGGATGACACTTAGAATATTATTCTTTAACCCTTCAACATACAAGACATTGTGTGTCTTATCCTTTCAATTATCAAGACTAACAATACCTTTTCCAACTATCCTTGCAAAAGCCTTATCTCCAAAAGTAACATTGTCTCCTTTTTCTTCCTTCAAGGTGAGAAACTTGTTATGGTCCCTTGTTATGTGTTTTGAACATCAACTATCAATGTACCATTGGTTCCCTTCATTTTTATCATAACGTGCAAGTCCACATTCTTTCTTCTTATATTCTTCTTTCTTCCTTTCCCACACCCTAGTGTATTCTTCTCTACGATTGGTAAGAACATATTTTCCCTATTTTTTTTAGGAGACTTTATCATGTTGCTTTTATATTCACGTGTTTATGTGCCCAAAGTTATTTCACTTATAACATGTAGTATCAAGTAGAGGATAAAATGAATTTAAGTTTCTATTAGAAAACCCATGAGAACTTTTGGTTTTGTAAGAACCTCTATTTGTATCTCTCACACGATCACTTCTTGCATAATCTCTACAATATATTTCTTTATAACCAAAATTATTGAAAGAAAAAAAATAGCCAAGAAAGATATTTTGGTACTGATTTGTGAAAGGTCTTCATGGTGGAACAACTCTTCTAAACTCAATCATGTTGTTATCATGAGAATAGTTGGTTTTTTGTTGTTCATCATTTCCTTTTCTATTGTTTCTTTCATTGTTGGTGGATCCTTTGAGAATATTAGTATATATTTCAATATTTTCTACATTTTATTTTTATGATGGCTTTGTGACTTTAATGCTTGCATCTCCCTTGAAGGTCTTTTTTTATAGTCATATCCAAGACTTATCTTGATGAATGGTGACCTTTGGAAACTTTTAATATTTTCTAACATTTCAGTACTCTTTCCAAAATTCAAGCTTCTACTCAACTATTGTTTTCTCTAGTTCCTTTCTTAAGGAAACTATTTCAGAGTCTAGCCTCTCGAAATTTTCTTCCTTTTCTTTCATCTAACTTCTCACCACTTCTTCTATCCTATTTTTTTTTGGAATATTGAGAGGGGGGGTGAATCATTATGAGAAATTTTATCAATTTTAACCATAATATATAAAATTCAACTTAATCAAGAGTATATCATCATTATATCATCATCATATAAACACAAGAATCATCACATCAAGTACTTGATACACAATAATTTATGTGAAAACCATAATGGGAGAAAACCATGAAATGTTTTCTTATATATCAAAAGAATACATTAATTGGAAGCAACGAATTCCCAATTCTCTAGTTGTAACTGGAAGGAGGCCATGGCCCCCCATTTATAGGTTCCAACCTTAAGGAAGCTACAACACTCTGAATTCTCTGGCTTCAACCAGAAGTAGGTTATGACCCCCTGATTCTCAGGCTCCAACATGAAGGAAGATCCAACTCCCTAATTCTTCGACTCTAACCTAAAGGAGGCTACAACCCTCTGATTTTCAGGCTCCAACCTAAAGGAAGCTCCAACTCCCTGATTTTGTGGCTCCAAACGGAAGGAGAATACAACCCCCTAATTTTCAGGTTCCAACCTAAAGGAAGCTCCAAGTTCCTGATTCTCTGGCTCCAATCGGAAGGAGACTACAACCCCCTTTCATTTCCCCATCCTGCCGCCTTGAAGTATAAGTGTAGACCAATTGTCACTACCACAATCACTGCCACTATCACTGTCACTACCATTGTCACTATCACTACAATTGTCACATAAAATTGTGCCTTGTCATCATCACTGTCACTGATACTAAACCATATCCTATCATATGGATCATATACCAAGGACACCTCTCAACTAGATGTCCAACATCACCAACACATGCCTCTACCAAGCATGTACCAAGATCACCAACATACCATCACAAGATATGTGTCTCAACCATGTACCATACTAAGCATCAACCATGTACCACATCCTATACTATAATAAGTGCATCAACCATGCACAAACACCTATACTAAACCATGCATCAACCATGCACCAACACATGTACCATACCATGCACCAACACATGTACCATACCTGTTGTGAGGGAAATCTCCCTACGGACTAGCAAATAGAGTTCAGACTTTGCATGCAGATATGACCAAAGAGAAACTACTTTCTACCTTCATCCCTATATTTAAATCCACTTTTCTTAGTAAATTCATGGAAAGATCAACCTACCTCATTCCCAGCATTTGATGTCGATCCTCCATTGTACTTTATTACTTGTTCACAATACTCCTTCCAAAGCTGACTTGCATCCAAGACAAACAACAACTACGCATGCATCCTACTTATATACTAACACGTTAGAAATACAAACATATACTAATCTAACTATAGAAGTTCATGAATTGGGATGAGAAAATCATTTTCTTTATTACTTTGAATGAGTCAACGTACAAAAGTTGAGACCAACCACCGCTCCTCGAACCTAATCTTGGGATCCTCTTCTACTGTCCTCTAACTGCTTTGCTTTGAATCTCATTCGGCACAAGGAAAGGCTAAAGGGTTGGGACAGTGGGAATACATAAATGGGTAGAGTTTCTTTGCTATATTTTTACTCCTTCCAAATGGGACCCCTACCCCTTCTTTTATAGGCTAGAAGGAGCTAGTTATTTGGATGAACCCTCAGTGATGCATGGCCGGGAGTTTCATTTAACTCACCCATAGCTTTTGTGTTCCATCATCAACTTTCCTTTTTCCGTGCTTTTGTCGATCCACGCGGGCTGTTTTGGGTCAGCCAGCATGTACACACATGCAGTAATGGAGTAGGGAACGTGGGCCTTTATAAAAGAGGATTTTCAAGGAGTTGTTCAACAGTGCTTTGGTAAAGAAGGGATATGAGTTGGCCTGATGCCAGGTAAGCATGTGTGGTGCAATTTAGGGTTATAACAGATGCCCCCTAATGTGTGAGGTCAGAAGAGCATTTGATGGCTGAAATACATTACCAATCTTTACTGATGTGCTGAACAATTGAGCCCAAGGATCAGAGACTGGGAGGTGCCATCTGCAAAATAACAAATGTCTCACCGAGGCAGGCATACCCATGCTTGGGATAAAATAGAATCACGTCTACCAATCAAATACACTATAGATCCATGTCAAATAAATATAAAGAGTATCCGTGAACAATACACAATAGAGCTACATCTCGAAATCAGAAAGATATACATATTGAGTATCCATCTTCCAGAAGTTGATTCAACCTGATGGTTGGAGATGAGATCTTCGAAGCTCAAGAAACAACTTCAAAACCTTCAAAACTCGGGTAGGAGTGTAATATGAGTGTATGAATACACTACCCAGAGGTCTTCAATGGCTCGTCGGTCATGGACTTGATAATCTTGATGATCAAACTAAAGGCTTCAATGATTTCGAACAAGGACTTGATTGGATGTTTAGGATGGCCGGGTATGATGAAAAGAGACATATTGCAAAGGGGCCGACTCAGGATTGGTGAAAAACTTCCCTTGGATAATAGCATGACAAATGATGAGATTCAGGGAGCATGGCATTAATCATAAGTCTACAAAGCAGGAGGCAACGCAAACTCTCCATATGTTTGGAAGGATAACCAAACGGTGGAGGACACAACTCTATATAGTGAGAAAAGCTTCCTAAGGTTGTACTACATCCCATAGTCTGATAAACAAACAGACATATATGCTTTATCCAAGGGCGACTCATTATGCTACCAATAAAGAAAATACTTTTCCCTTCCTCTTTTTGGGGTATATTTGATTTTTTTGTTCTTTTCAATAATTGTGGAAAAAGAATAAAGGAATATTACGTTACAAAGGAGGAACGAGTGTTGCAAACATACAAGTTCAAGGCTCAAGGACAAGCCTGATGTTCTAGTAGAATGATACTCAGGAAAAATCCTCCGGGGGCCAAAGGTGTTAAGATGCAAAAGCAAACTGTTACAAGGCTGGTGTATAAGGTATGCAAATGTTGTTAACAAAACACACAATGGTAATGTTCTTCGATGTAAGTTTAACGAGCCCAGAGAAGGTAATCTCGGTGGTTTTTCATATTTAGAGAGTCTGAAAAAACATAAAAGGAGACTCCATTGGGGTACCTTTTTCGAAGATAGTCTAGTCTGTTCGAAAAAGGGTAAACTAGCACCGATTAGATGTCTATTCAAAACCATTTTAACGAGTGTGATAAAGATAAGATCATTCGGCCATTTTTTCATTTTTAAGGAGTTTGAAAAAATCTTAACTATGGACTCCATCAGGAATGTTCTTCTGGACCAATTTAACGAGTGTGAAAGAATAAGGTCACTCGACAATCTTTTCACTTTTAGGGAGTCTAAAAAGAGCTTAACTATGGACTCTGTGAGGGTTCCTTCTTCATAAATTTAGTCCCTCAGGCCCGAAAAAGAGATCAAATTATACCTGAGAGTACTCTTCTATAGAGATGAAGTTCCATAGAGTATACCTTTGTTCGTACAGTTGACCATCCAGACCGAAAAAGGGGTAAACTATCTTCGGATAGACATGACTTCAAATTTCAGTTTAACAAGCGTGAAAGGCCACAAGATCACTCGACAATCTTTTCATGTTTAGAGGGTCTGAAAAGGGCTTAAAAGAAGACCCATTATTTTTTGGGAGTCCCGAGGGTGAGATCAAGAGCGAATAAGAATCATGCAAATGAGGTTCAAATTCATATTCAGGAAAGACTATAAGGACTCCCGAGCCTACAGTGTTTTAGAGATGGCATGGACACCATAATGCAACTAGGACCTACCTAGGGCATCCATGTTCTGGTAAGCTCTACCGCCAAGTTGTGACACTTCTAAAGCTGATATGATGGTTCTATATCACAAACTAATGGGATCGATCCTGTGGTAGAGGAAACAGACAACGAGACACAAAAGTTGGGGTAGTAACCTAACCTATATGCTCAAGTTGATTCTTGGAAAAAATTTCACAGACCATCAAAATTTCCTCAAAACTCAAAAAAAATGTCCCAATACCTGATCAAATCCCTCCCATATAACTCCTGAATCACTCTAAATGGTTTTTGGTATAAAGAAAATGGTAAGGGAGGCCAAAAAAGTGACAAAAAGAGGCCAAAAAGTTTATAAATAGAAGTTGGTAGCTCATTATCACCATTGCTGATTTGGAAATTGACTCTGGAGCCAAAAGACCCCCTTTGATAAAAACGGTGATTCCGGGAGCTACAGTGGACAAAACGAACTTCCGCTTGGACCAAGTAAGTACAAACTCCCCTATCTAGCTATTCAATTCTTTATTTTTTATTTTCATTTCATCTTTTGGGTGGACGTCGACCTTTAAAAGGTCGGCCCTAGGTCCACGCGGGATGTCTATGGACAGGCCGCGTGTACACTCGGGCAGAGTAAAACCTGCCCACGTGTACACGTGATTGTCACCTAGAAAACACGTGTGGACCCCCCCTTTAGAGACAAAATAACCAAATAGCACTCACTCAACCTCCTGAACTTTGTTGTGTTGGCAGGATGTATGTCCACTGGGGGGAAAGGGAGCATGAAGAAGTTAGTGAGTTGGTTGCGGGAGATACGAATGCTGTGGCCGCGTTGATGCAGTGTGGTTTACTAAAGTTCTTCCTGTGTCTGTTTATGCGAGCGCAATCAATTCTAATGAATGCCTTGGTTGACTATTGGCACCCCGATGTAGAGGCCTTCATGCTAGAGGGGCAATCACTAGTGCCCACCACCGAGAATATCTACTTTTTGACTGGACTCTCAAGGAGAGGGGAACCAGTCAATTTTAGGACATTTCCAACAGGGCCGCATAACATAGCGGAACTAATAGCCATGCACTGTGAGGCTGGGACAAACCATTTGAGCTCCCAGGTGCCCATAAGTAAGATTACTAACCTATCGCTGCAAGCAATATTATTGCTTATTGGGTGGATTATCGGTTCAGCAGCCTTGCATCAGGCGTCTCGCGCACAGATGAACTGTGTTATCCAGTGCTTGAATGCACAATTTTTTGACTGGAGTACCACACTATTGGAGTGTATGAAGAGGCAATTGATAGATTGTCATCAGCGGACACAGAGGAACTTTGGGTTAGAGATGATTTTGTGTTCATTCTTTTTCGAGAGAGTTTCGAGCTTTAGTCCTCGGGAAGTGGTACAAGGACATCAGGCCTCTTTTCCTACTGTATGTATATGGGTAGTATTACTGCCATGAAAGGGTGGTGGAAGGACCAATGAGTCCTTTGATGATGACTTTTTTGCATGGCTTTCATGTCAGATCCCTGTGATCAAGGATTACCCATATGCAGGGATAGACTTTTCTAGAGATCCTGAGATACCCGTGCCTCCTGGTGAGGAGCGAGGGGAGATGGGTAAGTCTCCACCTTTGTAATTCTTTTTGTATATGTAATTTTTATGTCGTTTTTGTTATATATATCATTTTTTTTATATGCCAGAGTATTTGACAGATACACGTTTGTTGCATGCAGATGTGGGACCAGTGTGACTTGCTGATTATGCATGGAACAGACATCGTCCTCGGACAGAAGCCGCAGCTGCTGCTGCTGGGGGACCAGCAGTAGCAGGAAACCTCCCAGTCGGGGAGGCTGAGAGGGTACTTAGATGAGTTGAGTGGAACTTTACGGCACTCACTCGCACAGTCCCGATGGTAGAGATTGAGGACCTGCCGCCATCCATGTAGCCTGATGTAGTGGGGGTACCTCGGATGTGGGTCCAATTGTTTAGGCATTTAGCCCATGCTGTGGACTAGTATAATAGGGCCCATAGGCCCTGAACCTATTTAGACTTTTTACGTGCCACGAGCACTACTTGTATATAATTTTTGAGGGCATAAGCCCTGTGACGTGTTATTGGTCCTATTTTTGAGGTGCTTGCATCCATCTATGTACTCTGGTTACTTTATGATATTATATATGGTTTCTTTTTTATCTTTTGTGTCTTATGGATTATGTGTGCAAAAATGTATTTACATGCTTATGTCAATGTTCTTTCATATGTGTGTAAGATGCCAATCTAAAATTTGATTAGCTAGAGTATCTATAATTTGGTTTAATCTCCTAGGAACATGAAAATATGTAATATAATCAAAATTTTGTTCTAAGAGACGTACCCTAAGGAATCATCGGTGTAAAGTTGGATCATGAACCCGGTATACTCTATTTAATTGAGACACAACCAATTGAGCATCGAGATAGACCTAGAGATGAGAGATACCCAATGACAAAGCGTCATGAAGCAACTCAATAACTGCACTGTACTCGACGACATTATTTGTGGTGTCACTTAAGCATATACCTCCAGATGATAACAACTGGCCCTTAGGTGTTAAGATTACCCAAGCTGCGGAGGCAAGCCTCCAAGTGTGCCGACTAGCACCATCTGCATAGCCAACGAACTCCTCGGAATCACTTGACATCTGCCATATTGATGAAAGATAACATTAATGACACATCCATAACATTTAAAAGAAACTAAAAAGTAATAGTACAAAGACTATACATATGTTACAAAAAGTTACCCACAGTGACTTGCCTATGAGTAATACTTCTTGAGGTAGAGCCTATTTCTAGGATCTGCCAAAGCATTCCCTTCAAAATCAACAAGACAAGAAGCGCCCTTTTTTAATACCTCTTTTATGATGAAAGGTCTGAACCACATGGGTTTGAATTTTCCTACCCCCAGGGGGTCCTTATCTTGGTCATAGACCAAGACAAGGTCACCTTTAGAGAAATTTTGAGGATGAATGGACCTATCATACTAACACTTGACCTTATGTTTGTGAGCCTTGTTGGCCAGGGCTGCATCACGATGTTGCTCATTGAGCTTCTCAAGGTATACTAACCGTTCTTCAAGTGGAGAAGTGTCTGGCAATAATTGTACTACAAATTTAGAGATGGGATCTGACATTCGATGGGCAAGACTGTCTCCAACCCATAAACGAGTTGAAAAGGTGAGAAACCAGTTGCAGTCTTAACAAATGTTCAGTAAGCCCATAATGCCGAGTATAACATCAAATGCCAATTTGACTTGGCTGAGTAGATAGTTCATTGTAGAATAGTCTTAAGAGTTTTGTTTACAACTTCCACCTGCCCATTGGCTTGGGGGTAGTAGGGTGATGAATTCTCTTGCCATAACCCAAGATTTGATGTTAATTCGGTCATCATTTGGTTTTGAAAGTGACTTCCATGGTCAGTAACAATCTCTCTCAGGACGCCAAACCTTGCTATGATCTAGTTGAATAAAAAGAGAGCTACAGTCTCTCCATCCATCTTTAAGCGTTGGCATAGCGTCGACCCACTTAGTGAAGTAGTCTACAACTACGATGATATAGCGGTACCCCCTTGCTAAATGGGGGTTGCAAGTAGTGTAATCAATCCCCCACTTGGTGAAGGGACCAACTGTGATGACAGGAAACATGGGAGTGGGATGTGCCCTCATCTTCCGAGAGAAGATTTGGCACGGATGGCACTTCTTGATTGATTCTATATAATCTTTGATAAGTGTTGGCCAAAAGAAACCTTCTCGTAGAATCTTTTGGGTTGTTTCCAACCCAGTTAAATGATCTCCACAAGCTCCGGTATGGAAATTGTTAAGCATGATAACTACCTCCTCATAAGTGAGACATCGACGTAAGATGTAGTCTACACCTCTTCGATACAATGTATCATCGAGTATGAGATAATTCTTAGCCCAATGGTGTATACGTCGATGCTCATCACGAGAAGAAGTGGGGCACTTCAAATTCTAGAGATAGATAAGTATATCTCCGTACTAGGGATCTGAAGATGTGATCACAAACATATCTCCCCGGATAGGTGATTCTTTAGGCACAATGTCACCTGACTCAACTGGAAGTTCCGAAATAAGCTTTGCGAAGACCAATGACTTCTTGGACTTTGCTGAAACAAAGTCTAAGTCAAACTCCTAGAGGATGACTATTCATCTACTGATTTTTCCACCTATTATCCATCGTGTCAACATGTACTGGAATGGATTCACAATAGCAATGACGGTGGTCTTACGAAACAGAACATAATGATGGAACCGTTGAACAACATGAACTGTTTCCAACACAAGTTTTTCAATATGAGAATAATTGAGTTCCAGTCCTACGAGGCCTCGGCACAGGTAATAGATCACGTATTCTGAGAACAAATCATCTTCCTGAACTAAAACCATTCCAATGGTTGACTCTGTTATAGCTATATATAATAAGAAATTTTTGTTATAGTTAGGTGGTCGGAGCAGAGGGGCAGTTGTGAGGGCATGTTTTAATGCGTCGAAAGAGCATTGAGAAACATCGTCCCAGTCAAAAGGAACATCTTTCTTCAGCAAGCGCATAAAGACCTTAGTGATTTCAACATAGTTGGCGATGAAGCATCGTAAAAAGTTCGCCTTGCCTTGTAGACTTTGAAGTTGAAGGATTGTGTGTGTGGGGAGG
>CBVK0101679341.1:0-21139 GCA_900067695.1 Picea abies | reverse complement strand
CTTAACTCTGGGAGAAAATATGATCTGTGATGAAGATCTTCCCAAGGTTTGTCTGGACTAGTCATTGCTTCGATTACTGCTTCATCAGAAGGTAATACTAAGTCTAATGAATCGATGTCAACGAGAGAACCCTATGCCCAAATAGGCTCTAGAAGTGGATCTAACTCTTGTGCAGGAGTCAGATCAGTGTTAGATGAAGCTTGTTGGACTAAAGAGTAGGCTACTTCAGTTTCAGACAAGGGCATGGACATGCCTGCATGCCCTGTCTCGTCCATCGGGGCCAATGGGGAAGGAAGTATTCAGGGATCTTCGAAATAAGTCGTGCGGAACGACGAAACTTGAAAAATCTCAACCTTATGGTGATTGGACATAAATTTGATATCGCCGTGAGGAGGTGGGTAATCGAAGGTACCCATCAAGGATGGGCACAAACCAAATCCTACATTGACGACACCTGATTGAGGATTATCAATCATCGGCACCATGGATGCCCCCAAAGTTGGGTTAGGTCTGGAGAAAGACAATTGATCGATGGTCACTATCTGGCCCTCATGTGGAAACAACAAGCCCCGAAAAACTGTAGCAAACACAGCTTGCATAGCATAAGTCCAACTTCGGCCTAACAAGAGGTTATAGTCGAGGGAAGCATCAACTACCTCTACTTCGACACACATTGTCTTCCCTCCTAACTACATGGGGAAAGAAGGAACGATGCCATGTGGTCGGAACGAATGACCGTCGAAAGAAGTGAGGAGAGTAGGTGATGGAGACAAAACAAGCTGGCCAATGTCCTTCCAACATGCCAATGACATAACGCATGTCGAGGCACCCTCATCAACCACCATGCAGAAGATATTCCGAGTAAAATTTTTCGTGGGATAAGCCACTACTATCTGAAATGCTATGTGGTAAGGCAGACGAGGTTTTAAGTCAGTTGTATCTAACATTATGGTACTTGGATTACAAGTCTCAGTAGAGCCCAAAGCGGTTAACAAGGCTTTCCTCTGAGAAGGGAAGATTTGGAGAACCTCCAAAGCAGACATCACACAAGGGGTTTGTGATAAATCCTCCACCACAGAGTAGTTTTGGGCAGCCCTTGCATTTGGGTTATGAGAAGATTTTTAAATGAACCTTTTGGAATGTGTGTCATTGTTTCTCCCAACATCTTCTCAATCGGTAGAGGAAGGGATGGGAGGTCAGCTTCTTTACCTTTCTCAGAAGCGCTTGGTTTACTATAGTCGTGCACTCTAGTCGATATAAAAGCATCACCCCTAACCATATATACATTCATGGATGTGGGGTTGTTCGGAGGCGTGCAGGTTTCTTGGCTGCCCCCTTCCATGCTTGTAGAGGATTGAGTCAGATTTTGCCCATGTTGAAATGGGTTAGTCAACACTACCTATTGTTGTTGTGTGACAAATTTCTGGGCCTCTGCAAGTCGAGGACATAGATGGGTTGAGTGGTCTTCTGCACACAAGTTGCATGGATACCTCGCTTTTCGTTTTTCAGTGTTGTCCCCACTAGCATTATCATTGGGTTTTTTGAACCCCTTACCCTTTTTTCAATTTTTTTTCTTCCCTTTAGGCTGCTGGGTGGCCTTTGGGTTAGTCGACTGCACTATGTGCACTTCAGACGTTTTGGTAGGGGGAGCAGCCAAAGTAGTAGTTTTTCTGGCCGTTGTGTGTTGTATAGATAATTGCTACAACTGCTTCATCAATTGCTTAGCGGGCTTTGTTTGTGCTGAACCAACAATACCATCAGCATGTGGTCCAACACTCTGTCTAGTTTTATCCAGTATTGAACGTGGCACATCTGGAAAGATGTTGTATAATAAATCGGACTGAGAATAGATGAGCTCAAACTGTTGAGCCCTCATGATGGCATATTCTTCGGAGAAAACTCTGGACATTGCGATGTCTTTGGATAACTGCGGGACCAAAGACTTAAGGAACCACTCAAGTAGGAATGTTGGTGGGACTGGTACCTTGATTAAACTCTTCCGGCGTCTCCATTCTCGAATGTGATTAGAGATATGGTCTGTTGTTGTCTGTTTGAAATTGGCGAGCAGCTCTGTGCCAGCATCGTATCTCACAGGTAACTAGAAATGCTTCAGGAAATCCATCGCAAGTTCACCAAAAGAAGAGTATCTTGAGCGATCAAGCTCAATGTACCATTTCACGACACTCCCAATGAGAGTACGTTGAAACAATCGCAACTGTACGGAGTCATCTTTCAATGAGTTAGATGAGCACCAAAGATGGAAGGTAGTCACATGATCTCCTAGATCTTCATTAGACTTGGCTTCGAAATTTGGAATGTTCGAAGGCAACTTCGTTGGCATAGGAGGCCAACGCGTATCATGATAAATAGGGTCATTCAACAACCTTGTCAAATCTGGCAAGTGTAAAGTCGCCAGGAATGGTAGTTTGGGTTGTTGGTGATAACCTGAGAAAAAGGGGCCTAGAGTTTGACTGGCACCAGGTTGCCAAGAAAATTTTGGTTGCTAGCTCAGATTCTGGTAGAAACCATGGCCCTGGCCAGCGTAAGGATTTTTCATATCTGGAGACATCATCGACTGATTTCCCAAATAGGACATAGATTGTTGGGCATGAATTATATTCAAAGGACTTTGGGAAGGATTACCCCATGCCAGTCCTATGGGGATAGGCATAGTAGTTTGTCTGGGGTTCCATTGATTATGGAAAGAATTACCCCAAATCGACATTCCAGGTGAGGGAACGGATCCCTACCCTGAATTCCAAGGTCCTGCTAGGTTTGCCCCCTATGCAAGAATAGTACCCTGCATAGGAGTAGATTGTCCAAAAATGGGGTTTCCCCCAGTTGGAAAAGTGGCTGACGAGAAGGTGTTGTTACCAAACGTTCCATTCAAAGAAAATGGTCTGGAACCTACCGGCATACTATGCGAAGGTGGTCCTTGACTCTCTGCTCCAAATAAACTATTGTGTGTAGGTTGCCTGGCAGATTGCTGATGCGAGCCACCGAGTGAAGGAGACGAAGGAGGGATATGACCTCCTCCATAAGGAAAAGCATTAAAAGGAGCAGGAGTGCTCCCCATGTGACCTTACAGAGGAGCGCTAGAGCTCCCTGCCCCTAGACCCAAAGTCTGTAAAGTGGAGTGGGAAAGTACAGGACTTGTATCTGAACTAGGCATCCTGTATGAGAATGGAGGGCCTGTCGCACTTGGGGTGAAAGGGGTTGTGGCCATCGCCAAAGACGTGATCGGGCCACTCTATGAAGTAGTTGCGATCGAGACCATGGTGTCTTGGACCGACGACGATGGGTTAGGAGATGAAAGCTCTCCTGTGGTGACAACCATGGTGGGAATTGAAGAATTCCCAGAAGGGGTAACAACGTTTGTTTCCATTGTTGTATGCAACACTTTCTAGCGCTCATAAAATTGAATTGGTACAATGAAAGGTGCCAAGAAATAACTGGCTGGGGTTTCAATCAGGCCAAGAGCAGTTGCTTCAAGGTCCAAAATGGTCGATTCCTATGAGGGTTGGTTGGGCACAATGGTTTGTAACCCAGTCACTTCAAAAGACCCTTGTTGGTCTAGCTTTCGCCTTAATGGTGGCGGGGGTGGCTCCAGTGTAACTAGCGGCAGGCCAAGAAGACTTCTTGACCGGTGGAGCTCGGGATCCTCCACTGTGTGAGAAGATCCAAGACACTCTAAGGTAGTCTACACATTCAAAAGTAACACACACTAAAAAGGTTCCTAGAAGATAAGACAGGCAAACACTAAATTAATTGAAAGAACAGTTACAACAACCAACACTAGAGAAACTTACCGGTGCAAGTGCAACTCAAACACGGAAGAACCCTCCAGGTATACTCTACAAAGCGTGGCCCAATGTCTGTCCTAGGTACCGCGTTATACCCCCGCAGTCACCTATGTATGTCCCTAAAACAGATTGGCAACTAGGTTTCCAGTGCGCGAATAGTCACCAGGCGAGTACAGTCAAAAGTCGCGTAGACCACAATGAGCAGGGTATCAAGCCCGAAACCTGTCAAGGGTATCGAGAGAAAATGGTCTGAAAGAAAACTGAGGACCTCAAATGGATTCAAGACCCATGAAGCCCCGTGGAAAATGCAAATGACGGAATCCCAAAACAAGCCCTCTATATGTGTTCTCCACTACGATTGGTCCAGCTTTGGAGGGGTTATATCCACTACCTTTCTGCACACGACCTCATGTTTATCCCCTGTGTTAGAGGGGTGTCCCATATAAATTTCATGACATTGGACTTAGACACTCCCTAACTCAGACTCCAATGTTTGTTTTTAAAATGGCCTTGAAGAGTTTCCTCTCCAACCTAATGTAGATTTTAAATTTAGCGTTAATTTTATGGCTTTGTCTTATGTCAAGGGGTATGAAGGTGAAACTGATGATGTGAAAAAGACGAAAGCAAAAAATGAATAAAAAAGCTGGAACCAAAACTTTTACTTAATGCAAAATTTCAACAACTTTTCAATTTTTTTTATTTTTTTTAACTTTTCTAATATTTTGGACAGCAAACTCAAAGGAATTTCACTCGACTACGAGCTACTTATGATCTAAGTGAACTACAAAAAATTATGAAATAAATGACTTTTGCTTGGTTAATAATGCAGAAACACACTCTTCAACCAATCAATAAAATGAAAAGAGATTTTTTTTATTTATTTAAATGCTAGTAAAGCAAGAAAGGAAAAATACCGACAAGCAAAAACCAAGAAAAACAACTCTAGTCTAATCGCAGATCGCAAAGAATCAAGTCAAAAATCACACACTAGCAATTTTTTGTTTTTTTAAACAATGAATCTCACACTTGTCTAAAAACCTTAAAAATTCTTTTATTTTTAACTGAGAAAAAGCAGGCTAAGGGTAAGATTAATCCTAAGCTACTGACCTCTCACACAAACATTCAAACACCTGAGAGGAATAATTCTTATCAAGGGAAAGGATGACTGCCTTACCCTCAACAAAAAGTATCCTGTACAAGCACGTGATTGTTAATCAAACAGCACGCGTGCGAACGCACGCTAGATAGATACAGAGGGCATGTACACACAGGCTGACCTTGTATAGGCCACGTGTATATCTAAACTCTGAGAAAAATGAAAAAAGAGAACCCAAAACCAGGAAGAGACCACTGATACTGATAACCAGGATCCTTTGAAGGCTTGAACACTCCTTTTAACAGAAAAAAAATAATGTAAAGAAAAAATGATAAGGCAAAAAAAATCTAAGATAGGATTGCTAGTAAATAAGGGTCAGACGGAATTCTAGAAAACCCCCTGAGAATGTGTGATTTTGACAGGGAAGAGGATGACTACCTCTGAAGTTCTGTGAACTCTACATGCTACTGCTACTTCTTTAGCTAGCGTTCACATGCGGGCTGCAAGAGAGTAGGGCATGGGTACATGGGTGCAGGCCTTATGCAGGCTGCATGTACCTCTATGGGTCCCAAAAAACACAGTCAAGCAAAAGACAGGGAAAGCTGGTATGGAAAACCAAACTCCCTGCTAGCTCAGACCTTACAGAAACTAAAAGAAAAACAGGCAATAAAAACTAGTCTTTAAAACTACCCAAAAACTAAATAAAATTCCAGGAACCCTAGAGAGTCTCCCTAGTATGGTCGCCAATTCCGTTGTGAGGGAAATCTCCCTACGGACTAGAAAATAGAGTTCAGACTTTGCATGCAGATATGACCGAAGAGAAACTACTTTCTACCTTCATCCCTAGATTTAAATCCCCTTTTCTTAGTAAATGCATGGAAAGATCAACCTACCTCATTCCCGGCGTTTGATGTCGATCCTCCGTTGTACTTGATTACTTGTTCGCAATACTCCTTCCAAAGATGATCTACATCCAAGACAAGCAACAACTACGCATGCATCCTACTTATATACTAACGGGTTAGAAATCCAAACATATATTAATCTAACTATAGAAGTTCATGAATTGGGATAGAAAAAGCATTTTCTTTATTACTTTCAATGAGTCAAATTACAAAAGTTGAGACCAACCACCACTCCTTGAACCTGATTCTGGGCTCCTCTTCTACTATCCTCCAAATTCTTTCCTTTGAATCTCCTTCAGCACAAGGAAAGGCTAAAGGGTTGGGACAATGGGAATACGTAAATGGGCAGAGTTTCTTTGCTATATTTTTCCTCCTTCCAAATGGGACCCCTACCCCTTCTTTTATAGGCTAGAAGGAGATAGGTATTTGGATGAACCCTCGGCCATGCATGGTCGAGAGTTTCAGTTAACTCACCCATAGCTTTTGTGTTATGTCAGCAACTTTCCTTTTTTCGTGCTTTTGTCGGTCCACGCAGGTTGTTTTGGGTCAGCCAGAGTGTACACGCATGCAGTAATGGAGTAGGGTGTGTGGGCCTTTATAAAAGAGGATTTTCAAGGAGTTGTTCAATAGTTCTTTGCTAAATAAGGGATATGAGTTGGCCTGATGTTAGGTAAGCATGTGTGGTGCAATTTAGGGTTATAACAATACCATGTACCAAATCTGCACCAAATCAGGCATCAAACAAAACCTGTGCCATACCATGTGCCAAAACCATATCATGCATCAAATATGTATCTCACCATGCATTAATGTCACCAAGTAATTCCTCAAACATACACCAAAAATGTATCTCAAACAATGTGCCCAATATCCAAGATGGTCCTCAAACCATGTTCCTTAACCATATACCATATCACTCATGATATGTACCAATCATTCCATACACCATGTACCATAATATATCATCAATGAAGTGCCTCAAAAAAGTACCAAACAACCAAGATCATATACCAAGTATATGCCTCAAGCATGCACCTAATATGTGCCTCAAGCATGTGACAATACCTCAACAATTTACCAAGGACTTGCCTCAAGCATGCACCATAACATCATCAACATGTAACCCTCGAAACATGCATATAAAAATACATGTAAATATGTAACATACCTAGTGTATGTGATCATAGACTTTCAAAAGTTTCTCAACTTCAGCAACAAGAGAATAACATCTTCATCAAACTTTATCGTAGTCTTACAAGACTAGTTTTTGGATTAGTCACAAACCCTAACTTTCAAAAAGAATAACACCATAAATATAATGAATAAAGGTATGAAAATTGTAGCTAATATTAATAAATATCTCCTCTACCATTCCTACAAGTTTCATTGCTTGACACATCCTAGAAAAGGAGTTATAGAAAAAATGGCAGACCTTGCTGAATTCTAGCTTATTCTAGAGAGAGAAATTGTAGAGCATTCCATGCGCGGAATATTTGATATCTAGATCTGAAAATCATAAAAATATTAATAGGGAATGTACTCTATCCAATTCATTTGGTATAAAATAATTTGTATCATCTATGAAGAACTTATGACTACTTTACCACGAACACCTATTTGAGACTAGTTTCCATACTAGCCAAAAATCTTATTTTCCACAGAGTGTATTTCAAAAAATACTACTACCCAAAAGCTAAAATTTCTACCATAGGTATTGTGATATGTCTTCTCAATATATTTCAAGTTTATTTATCTGAATCATTCTATAAATAAAGTTATATCAAAAATGTTAATATTACCTGTAAATAATGTACCTTAGAACACACCCTCACAAGACTTCATCCTCCCTTGGAATTTCGCCCTTCTTCACTTCATCTTCCCTCTGAAATTTTCCTCAAATCTCCTTCGTTACCTCAGATAAAAGTCACTTTCTCACTTATATAGATATTCAATAAACTTGTGTGAAAAAATGAGAGGCTCTTGATCTGTATTTATAATTTTCCAAGTGACTTCTTTACTTAAGTTTAGGGCTGACTTGTAACTTCTTGTTTACAATTGTTTTACCCTTTTCCCTCATTTTGGATTCAACTAATAACTTATTTTTGCAAACTTTTATGGGATTCTTAACCATACTTGTTATTTTTTACCATACTTAGAGGCTTCCATCTTCAAGATGTCATATCTCCTCAACCATGAGGAACTACATTGTGTACCACCTATCCCCGTAAATAACATGATGAGGACTATCCATCCTTGAGTGAGTTACCTTCATTTAATCTATCCTTCATGACCTAATTCCATGACCAAATATAGGATCCTTAATCATACTTAGGGGTTTCTTATAGACTTCTTCAAAGCATCTTCTCGTCAGGTCCATGCTTAGAGCTATGCCATAAGGGGACCACTTTGGATACTTATCCAAATACACCCATCACATCAGTTGAAATAAATCAATATCAATCACATATCTAGGGCTTGTGGTCTTATTCAAGGGTTGACATCAATGACAACCATTTTTCCAAACCAATTGTCCAACATTTTTCCTCTTCTACTTGATTCTTTAGGATAATAATTATCTGATATGTTTCTTCAAGATCATGATCCTTCTTTTCATGTTTCTAAAATTTCTTCTTCTTATTTTTATTCTCTTCCTTGATTATCTCTATTTCTTCTAAGTCAATAACAAGTTCTACTTCAATATTCACTTCCAGATCAACGTCTTGTTCTTCTTCTGAATTTATATTTTCTTTCTAATTATCTTCATTTTCTTCATCAGAAGGTTTTGTTTCCATGGAGAGAGATTCTTTTTTATCATTGGATCCCTCTTTAAAGGATCTCTCATCATAAATGTTTTGTAGCTTGTCCCAAATGTATTTAGTTTTTTTACATTTCATTACCTTAATAACATCAAAATCTAGTAGGCCACTCAAAATTACCTCGATTTATTTTTCATTGTTTCATTTGAATCCTTCCCAACTTCATCTATGTAACATGTTGTGACTAATTCCCAAATACCAAACCCAAGGGCTTGCAAATATACCTTCATTCTTATACTCTATGTTGCATAGTTTGTTCCATTGAACAAAAGAACTATGTTTGTAGGGATACCTTCCTTACAATCACAGGGGCTTCACCTTGTTGACCAATATCTTATCAAGTTCATTCATAAAGGGGTTTTTTTAATTGTGAAAAATAAATTCAATCTATTGTAGGTATTCAGGGGGGATGTAGGGTATCGATGGGTTATAAGTATTTAGGCGTATGAAAATGGATATCTATTAAAAATAGGGGTTTATTTTATTGGAAAGATGTATTGGGAGGGTGGTTCAACAAAATGATTTTTGAAGGTATTTATTAATATCTAGTGAAATCAGGGGTGTTCTTTAATATCCCACAAACGTAGGTTCTATCTCATAGGCTCAATGATTAAATACCCCATGCTTACAATACATATGTTCTTGGGATCTTCCTTCCAATGGTTAAAATATATTTTAAGGAACCTTCTATCATACCAATTTTTGAACTTATGCTTATACTGAGAGGGGGGGTGAATTAGTATAAGACACTTTTTATTTTATTTAACAATTCATAAATCATTCATTAACCGAGAAACAATAATCAAATATAAACTCAAATCACGATGCATAGAGTTTAACATGGAAACCCAATTGGGAGAAAACCATCAAACATATCTTTATAAAGTCATGTAGGCACCAACCTATTGTTACAAATATTGTAGGCACCAAACTACTAGAGATACCAGTCTCCTTAACTAAGAACCAACTCGGCAAGATGTAGGAACCAACCTACTAGAGACACTAATATCCTCAACAGAGCACCAACGTTGAAACACCTATAGGCACAACCCTATTATTACAATATTTGTAGGAACCAACCTTCTGGAGACACCAATCCCCTCACCTCAATACCTACTCAAAAAGATATATGTAGAAACAAATCCAATATCTACATACACAAAGCACTTTTGAATTAACCTAAATGCTTCATTCCATAGACAATACTTCAAACCCTAGTCACATGTATCCTTCATTCCCTAGCTAGCCTCATAGTATCATTCCAAAATATAATCCCTTACAGAAACATCACAACTTCAAAATAGTGCACACGACAATGTCAAAATGATGGAAACATAAAAGCATCATAATAGCACATACGACAACATCACAACCTTAGAATAGTGCACACAGAAGCATCACAACGATGGAAACATCACAACATCATAATAACCCATATGACAACATCACAATGACAAAAACATCACAACCTCATAATAGCACACACAACAACATCATAGTCCTACAATGCACCTTGAGAACAAGAAAGACCCTAATAAATCCCTTAGACTTTACTTTCACACCTTTAGATCCCAAAAAGACATGCCAGTACCTTTAGGGTACCTCAGATCACTTATGTGCACCTCATAATTGATATCTTACTTTGTTTCTCTACAAATATGTACATCTGTCCTATATTTATAGTAATTATTCCCCCACTTTCAAGGCCAACCTATAAATACTAGTTGACCCAACCTCAATTTTATGGTTGGGTTGTCAGATGGAAAAATTCATATATCCTCATTCATAGGGAGTTAGAGAGAATGACATATATCGTTGTAAATGTATTGGAATAATATTTTTAACCATATAACTTGTTCTCCCATTTGAAATAGGTACGTACGGTAAAAAATCCTTCAAATTTAGGGTATCCAAACTAACCATCAAAAATCCAAAGTAATACTTTCAATAATCTCCATGTTGACAGGGGAGGAAGGTGTGGGACGGGTGTTGTATGGCCCTAGAGGAAATCAAATCCTAGACTATTCCTAGAACTTGGGTAAGACTTAAAAAAATATGGATGAATCCTATGTGGTGTATCAAGGGATGTTGTTAACATAGAAACAATAGTTGAACCATATAACAATAGTGTGTGATTAAAAAACAATCATCCTTTATTTCATTCTATGAACTAGTCCTAAAGATGCCAAACTCAAGATAATTATTGATCGATCGAAGCTACTCTTGAACACCACTAAAAATCAATTCTTTCATATTCTGAGAGGGAATAATAGAGATGCCTATAGGATGGATAATCGAGCAATTGGCATGGCCCCTTGATCCTTGCACGTCCATAGGCATGTCTTCTTTGTAGCACCTCCCTAATGGAAAAGCCCTTATTAATAAATTAGGCCAATTAGGCCTACGTTGCACAAAGGGAGACACACATATTTAACATGCAATGAGGGGATATTCATATTTGGGGAAGGAGTGACAGTACCACCACCTTCTCCTGGCTCATGGGGATGTGCAGGCCATGCTTGGTAATGGTCTCATCATCAGAATTGAGCAGAGAGGTTCTCTACTTCATGTGTACTTTCCCCCATGAGACTTTACTATAGGTGGTACTTATCATTTCCAACCCATATTCAGTGATAATGGATTTTGTGAAGGGAGAAAAGGTTTCAATCATGAATGGGAGTGAGGTGAATCAGATAATACAAGCCACAACATCTTCATTAGGACTTCTAGTGATTGAGAAGATATTCAAAAGCTAGAATACATGCATCCCCACTTCTCGAGGTTCTTTTAAGGATAGGAGAATGCCACTGTAGGTTAATATCAAGGAGAGAGAAGTAGAATTTTTTTTAATTTGTAAGGTACCGAATCTATTATAATAGTTGAAAACAAAATTATTGTAGAGAATAACATCAGAACAACATAATAGATGAAACCACAACACCAAAATAATACATTTATTGATAGGAAACAATGTTCACTTTCCTCTTTGAGGGGGAAACCTCCAATAGAGCAGCACTCTATTACAATAATTCTCAAGAAAATACTTATCATACCCTCAACTCATATTTATACTAAATCCATCTACCAAAAGAACAATCTAGAGGAAGATCTTCTAGAAGCGAAAGCTTTTATTAGGTATTCTTACATTTGACTTGTTCTTCCTTATTACTACGCCTTATTAATATTCGTATTTATTACATGGAAAATATATTATTCTACCTACGTGAGGGGTTAGGGAGTTTAGGTCCCTAACATGCCCTCCCCCTTAAAAAAATCCTTTTCCTCAAGGCTTGAGATGAGGAAATTGTTACAGAATGATAATTCACTCCTAGGTGGCATCTGTTGGAGTTGTATCTTTCCAATGTATTAATACTTCCTTGATGGTGCAATGACAGAGATGACACTCATGCTAGTTCAATACTACTAGTGGTTGCAACTAGATGGAGCCTTCTTCATCCAACTTGGGAAGACTAGTTTGAGTTTGGAATTTCCTTCCAATCACCTTCTTTAAGAAAGAGACATGAAAAATAGGATGGAGCTTAGAATGACTGGGAAAAGTTGATTGATAGGCCATGTGTTGCACATGCTTAAGAACTGTATAAGGACCATAAAATTTTGGCACCAAATTCTGACAATGGCCAACCTTGAGTGAAGTCTACCTATAAGGTTGTAGTTGAAGAAACACTTGGTCCCCTTTAGCAAATTTCCATTTTGAGCAACCTTGATCTACTTGTTGCTTTATGTGATTTTGATTCAAGAACAAATTTTGTTTGAGGGTATGAAGAACATCCTCTTGAACTGTAATAGTTTGGTCAAACTCCTGGATATTCGAGACACCGGGCATGTATGAGAGAAATAAAGATGGATTTATCCATATACTACTTCAAAAGGAGTCATGTGAGTAGCTGTATGGTAAGAAGTGTTATACCACCATTCAGTGAGGGGTAACCATTGAACACACTGATTTTTCCTCTCAGATGCAAAAAACCTCAAATATGTTTCCATACACCTGTTGACAAATTCAGTTTGACCATTAATCTAGGGATGATATGTTGTGCTGAGATGCAATTGGATGCCCTGTAGCCTGAAAAATTCCTACCAAAAATTGTTGGTGAAAGTGGGATCTCGGTTAGAGACAATGGAATGAGGCATGCTATGATTATTGACTATATGATACATGAAAATTTGAGCCATTGTGGAGGTAGTGAATGGGATTTGAAGATAACATAAATGATCATATTTGTAAATAATTTCAAATACTACCATTATGATGGATTTATTTCCCGATTTAGGTAAGCCAAAAATGAAATCCATAGAAATATCCCTCCAAATAGCAGGTGGAAATGGAAGTGGTTGTAGTGTGCCCGGGGCTTTGATTGTTTCTCCCTTGTTGCATTGATAGACTTCACATTCTGTCAAAAAGGTATGATTTTCATGTTTCATACCATCCCATAAAAAAGAATGTTTGACCCTTTCATACGTTTTGGTAAACCCAGAATGCCCAGTTGCAGGTGTAGCATGAAGCTCAAATAGCACTGTGGATTTAAGTTGTGACTATTTGCTTAAATACAAATGACCTTTGTAGCAAATCTCTTCATTGTGCCAAGAGTACTCTAAAGAAACTAGAGAATTTTATTTCAATTGTTGGATTCGACATGACACATTGGGATCTTGCAGCCATTCCTAGAGAACAACTTGGAGCCAATTTGGTACAATGAAGGATAGAGAAAAGAGGAACCCTTCATCCTCATATTTCCTTGAAATAGCATGTAAAGCCACATTGTCTTTTCCTTTCTTGTAAATGATCTCATAATCATATCCAAATATATTGGTCACCCATTTTTGTTGCTCTAGGGATGAAAGGTATTGCTCCAGAAAATACTTGAGGCTCTAATGATATTTCTTAATTTGGAAGTGTTTCCCCAATAGATAAGGATGTTAGAGATCCATGGCATGCAGAATGGCCATCATTTACTTTTCATATATTGATTGGCCCAAATGGCGCTCCAACAATTTTTTGCTAGTGAAGGCCAAAGTCTTTCCATCTTGCATAAGGACTGCACCAATTCCTTTCCTAGATGCATCACATTCGAGGAAAAAAGTCTCTTTGAAGTCAGGAAGGGCTAGGACAAGAGTTGTGCACATAGCCTCTTTCAAAGCATGGAAGGCTTGATTAGTTGTAGGAGTCCAATTGAAATAATTGTTTTTAAGGAGAGTAGTGAGAGGGGATGCAATTTTTCCATAGTTCTTAACAAATTTGTGATAATAGCCTATTAAACCCAGAAAACCATGCAAACTCTTGAGAGTTTTGGGGCGAGGCCAATCCTGCATAGCATCAATATTTTTAGGATCCACCCTAACACCATCCTGACCAACAATATGACCCAAATACTCCACTTCTAAAGTTCCAAAGGAATATTTATATTGTTTGAGGAAAATTTGGCGCTGAGAAAGGAGATGGAAAACTTGATCCACATGGGAAAGATGGGTTTTCCATGTTTTACTATAGATGAGAATATCATCAAATAAAACTAAGACAAAATGACCGAGAAAGGGATGGAAGACATGATTCATGAGACTTTGGAAAGTGGAGGGGAAATTACATGGGCCTAATGGCATCACCAAGAACTCATAATGGCCCTCACGAGTTTGAAAGACCATATTGGGATTGTCATACTCTTTCATACATATCTGGTGGTAACCAGAACGAAGATCAAGTTTAGTAAAGTAGTGAGAACCACTCAATTCATCAAGTATATCATCAATGATTGGAATGGGAAACTTGTATTTGATGGTCAGTTTATTGAAAGAACGAAAGTTGGGACACATGTGCCACATTGCTTCCTTTTTTAGGACCATGACCACATGAGAAGAATACAGGTTAGTACTATGGCAGATGACACCTGCGTCGAGAAATTCTTGAACAATTTTCTCAAATTTATTCTTCTATGAAAAGGGATGACAATACGGGTGGACATTGGGAGGAAGACTTCCTAGGACTAGAGGAATGGAATGATCATGAACACCATGGGAAGGGGAAAGGTCATGGGTTATGGAAAAAATAATGTGTTATTTGGAAAGTATAGATTAGAGGTCAAGATGCACAAAGGGTGCCTCAATTTATTGAATGGAATTGAGTTGGGAAATAATACAGAAATGGCCTTTTTTTAGGATAGTTTCCATTTGATCGGAACTGATGATCTCAGGTGAGCATATTGTGATTCCTTGGAATTTATACTGTTGGTCATCTTGTTGAAAATACATGGTCAATTCCTTAAAATCCATGAGGATGGGTCCAAGAGTGTGTAACCATTCTTCACCCAACACAATTTCACAACCACCCATGTTGATAGCAAACATATGATATTTTAGGTTGTAATAGCCAATTTGGAAATGCACATTTTCACAACACCCCCCACAATTCATGGAACCTCCATTGGAAATCATGATTTGAAATTTTTTTACTGTATGGATATAGCAATGGGATTCCTAAGAAATGCATCGATGAAAGAAATTATGAGTGCTACAACTTTCAATTAGGATGATGAGCTTATGGTTTTTAATCTAGCCAATTAGCTTGAGGGTTTGGGGAGCAAAGAAGTGAGTGAGTGCATTCAAGGAAATGATTGGTTCAACTTCTAGTGGATCAGATGGTGGAGTGATATAAGATGGCTCATGTATCTCGGTTGCATGAGAAGCCTTGATATCATATTCAATAACATCCTCAAAGATGGCCATGAAATTGTTTTGTTCCTTACACGTTTTCCCTAGAAAATATTTTTCATCACAATTATAGCAAATACCTTTGAGTTTGCGTTCATCCATTTCTTCTCAGGTTAATTTTTGGATCTTGAGCCAGGTGGGATGAGGGGGACGAGTGGATGGGTGAGGGCATAGAGGGCATAGAGGGAAAGACCTATTCCATTGGACTCCTCTTTTCATCTTGATCACAGTGATACATATCATTTCTTAGCCTTGTTTTTTGTAGACATCCGCCTTATTCTATTTTATTGAAAGGCCTTATTAATATTGAACTTTATTACATCCTAATATATTGTTCTACCTATGTGCGGGTTAGGACCCTAACATGTCCACCCCCTTAAAAACAACCTTGTCCTCAAGGCTTGAGATGAGGAAATCGCTGCAGAATGGTAGCTAGTTCCCAAGTGGCGTTTGCTGGAGTTGTATCTTTCCACTAGACTATCAATTCCTTGATGGTTCTCTGACATAGGTGACACTCACACTGGTCCAAAACTTCTTCTGGTTGTAGCCAAATGGATCCTCCTTCAGCTAACTCTAGAAGGTTGGTTTGAATTTGGCACTTAGCTCCAATCACCTTCTTTAAGCATGAAACATGAAAAACAGGATGTAGCTTCGAATGTTTGGGCAAGGCTAACTTATAGGTGACTTGTCCCACATGCTTGAGCATGGTATAAGGACCATAAAATTTGGGCACTAGCTTCTAACAATGCTCGACCTTGAGGGAAGTTTTCTTGTAAGGTTGCAGTCAATGAAACACTCGATCCCCTTCTACAAATTGACGTTCTAAGCGACCTTGATATGCTTGTTGCTTCATGCGATTCTGTGCCATGAACAAATTCTCTTTGAGGGTACAAAGAATAGCCTCTCGAGCTGTAAGTGTTAGGTAAACCACCTAGACCTTCAAGGCACCCAGTAAGTATGAGAGAACTGAAGGTGGCTTATGTCCATATACCGCTTCAAAAGGAGTCATGTGCGTAGTTGTATGGTATGACGTGTTGTACCACCATTCAAATAGGGGTAACCATTGAGCCCACTAATTTTTCTTTTCCAAGGAAAAACACCTCAAATATGTTTCCAAACACTTGTTGACAACTTCCATTTGGCCATCAGTTTGGGGATGATAAGCTGTGCTGAGATGCAATTTGGTTCCTTGTATCTTGAACAGTTCTTGCCAAAAATTGCTTGTGAAAGTTGGGTCGCAATCAAAAACAATAGACTGCAGCATGCCATGAAGCTTGAAGACCGGATCCATGAAGATTTGAGCCACTGTGGATGCTATAAATGGGTGTTGAAGGGAAAAAAAATGAGCATACTTGGAAAGGTGATCAACAACCACCATGATGACAGATTTATTTCCCGATTTGGGTAAGCTGGTAATAAAATCCATAGAGATATCCTTCCAAATAGCAAGTGGAATCAGGAGAGATTTTAGTGTGCCTGACAATTTGATTGTTTCTCCCTTGTTGCGTTGACACATGTCACATTCAGCTACAAAATTATGAATGTCATGTTTCATACCATCCCAGAAAAAGGAATGTTTGACCTTGTCATAGGTTTTGGTGAACCTGGAGTGCCCTGCTGTGGGTGTAGCATGAAGCTCATAAAGTACCATGGATTTAAGCTTTGATTGTTTACTTAAATACAAATGGCCTTTGTATCAAATTTCCTCATGGAGCCAAGAGTACCCTGGGGAAGCTGGAGCATTGGATTGCAATTCTTGGATCAACTGCAAACTTTTGGGATCTTGTAGCCATTCCTGGTGAACGGCTTGGAGCCAATATGGTACAATGAATGAAAGAGAAAAAAGGGATCCTTCATCTTCATATTTTCGAGAAAGTGCATCCACAACCACATTGTGTTTTCCTTTCTTATAAATGATCTCATAATCATATCCAAAGAGTTTAGTCACCCATTTTTGTTGTTCTGGGGAGGAAATGCATTGTTCTAGAAAATACTTGAGGTTTTGATGGTCTGTCTTAATTTGGAACCATTTCCCCAATAGATAAGGATGCCATAGATCCATGGCATGCAGAATAGCCAACATTTCCTTTTCATAGATGGATTGGCCCAGATTTCTTTCAGATAGTTTCTTGCTGGTAAAGGCCAAAGGTCAACCCTCTTGCATAAGGACAACACCAATTCCTTTCCCTGAGGCATCACATTCCAACACAAAGGTATTTGTGAAATCAGGAAGGGTGAGGACTAGAGTGGTGCACATGGCCATCTTCAAGGTTTGAAAAGCTTGAGCAATGACTGGAGTCCAAGTGAAAGAGTTCTTTTTTAGGAGAATAGTGAGAGGTGTTGCAATCTTCCCATAATTCTTAACAAACTTGCAATAATACCCTGTTAAGCTGAGAAATCCATGCAATCTCTTAAGAGTCTTTGAGTGAGGCCAGTCTTGCATAGCTTCAATCTTTTTAGGATCCACCCTGATGCCATCTTTTCCAACCAGATGACCCAAGTATTCTACTTCTGAGGCACCAAAAGCACATTTAGAATGTTTCAAGAAAAGTTGGTGCTGAGAAAGTAGATGGAGAACTCGATCCACATGAACAATATGGTCTGTCCAGGTTTTTCTATATATGAGGATATCATCAAAGAAAACTAAGACAAAATGGCGAAGAAAAGGATAGTAGACATGATTCATGAGGCTTTGGAAGGTGGAGGGGGCATTACACAAGACAAAGGGCATGACCAAAAACTCATAGTGGCCCTCATGAGTTCTAAAGGAAGTCTTGGGAATATCTGCCTCTTTCATATGTATCTAGTGGTAGCCCGAACAAAGATTCGGTTTAGTGAAGAATTGGGCACCACTCAATTCATCTAGGAGGTCATCAATGACACGAATGGGGAATTTGTCTTTGATGGTAAGTTTGTTGAGGGCATAGAAGTCAAGACACATTCACCAAGAACCTTCTTTCTTCAGGACCATGACCACAGGAGACGAGTAGGGGCTCATACTAGGGCGGATAACACCTGCATTAAAGAGTTCCTGGACCATTTTCTCAATTTCATTTTTTTGGGAAAAGGGGTGACGATACAGATGGATATTGTGAGGAAGGCTTCCGAGTACAAAGGGAATGGAATGATCATGAACACCATGGGAAGGAGGGAGGCCTTGGGGAGTGGAAAATACCAATTGATTTTTAGAAAGGATGGCTTGGAGGCCTTGCGGTACCGAGGGTGTCTCTGTTGCTTGTATGGCATGGAGTTGGGTGATAACACCTGAATGAACCTTTTTGAGCATCTTTTCCATGTGATGGGAACTAATGATATCAGGTGAACTGATGATGATGCCTTGGAACTCATATTGGTGTCCCTCCTAGTCGAATTGCATGGTTAAGTCTTTAAAATCCATGACAATGGGACCTAATTCCTTAGCCAGTCTGCACCCAACATAATTTCACAACCTCCCATGTCGATAGCAAACATATCGGATTTCAGGTGTTAGTCACCAATTTGGAGACACACATTTTCAAAATTCCCTCCACAATTCATGGAACCACCATTGGCAATCATGATTTGGAAATTATTGATGGCATGGATGTAGCAATGAGTTTCTTGGTAAATGCGGTGATGAATAAAATTATGGGTGCTGCCACTATCAACTAGAATGATGACCTTTCGATGCTTGATGTAACTGATTAGCTTGAGGTTTTGGGGAGCAGAGAAGCCAATGAGAGAATTAGGGAAATGACTGGTTCTACTTCGGGAGGGTCTGAGGGAGGGGTTATGTCAGTGGATTCAGGTGACTTAGACATACAGTTTCTTCATCTTCTTTTGAAATCTCCTCGGAGATGGCCATAAAAAAAATGTGTTCTTTACACTTGTGGCCCATGAAATATTTTTCATCATAGTTATAACAAAGGCCTTTGAGTTGGCGTTCAGCCATTTCAGCCCTAGTCATTTTTTGGATCTTTAGTGGAGCAGAGGGAGTAGTGGGATTTATTGGTTTAAGGCGAGGGATAAAGGAGGGTTTGCGGTTTTGAGAAGATACAACCTGTTGTTCTTCTTTATCTCTTTTGGTAGCCTCCACCCAACTCTTAGGCTGATCCATGAGGACATGGGCCTTAATTTCATCCTTGAGGCCACTGATAAAACACTCTTGGAAAAAGGCATCAGACATGCCCTTTGTTCTAAAATCCAGGAGCTCAAAGGTAGCTATAAAGTCTTCCACTATTCCTAATTGTTTCATCTTTGTCAAATGACCCAAATGGTTGGTGTCAGTGTCAAAGTGTTCATAAAGCTCTGCCACAAATTGTGTCCAAGAAATATACCCTTGACGATAATTTTTTCTCCATTTACACCATTGCCAACGTTCTTGATCTAGATGAGGAACACCATACCAGAGTTTGGCCAAGTCATCTGTAATGTTGTATAAAGAGAAGTAATGTTCCATTTGGGTTACCCAACCAGTGGGGTCCAAGTCATCAAATTTGGTCACATCCACCCGCGGAAGGCGTAGGTCACGTTGAAAGTGATGGTTATGTAAGGTATGGGAATGAGAGGAATGGTCACCTTCAGTATGTGGGGGTGAGGAAGAGGAAGGGTTATCTATAGGGATATGCAGTTTGGTGCAAACTACCGAAAAGACTGATTCAAGCTGGGTGGTGAGGTCTTGTTTGATTTCACCCATTAAGGATTGCATGGTTGTATTGATGGAGGCAACATTGGCACTGAGTTGTTTTACTTCTTGTTGGGTCTCAATGAGACCAGATTGCAAGGTGTTGAAGCAAGCTTCCAAGTCTTGGCTATGAGTATGGACCATGAGGATGGGGGAATTGAAAAGGGGCGGGTGGGGTAAAAAAACATTTTTTCGAAAAAATGATATGGATGAATGTGATAAGGGCGAAGAGATGAATCCAATGGAATAGGTCTCAAATAATGGTGAAAATTTTTCCAGACTCCGATCTGAAGAATACTACAAAGAGGAAATGCCCAAATGCTTAACCAGAAATAAATGTGTATTTACTTGGCAACCCTAACACAGTTGCATGGCAATAGATCTTTTCTGTTTTAATTTGTTTATGTTTATGTCCCCAAGGGTTAGGTATTCAAGGGTTATATAGACAAGGGTATTCCCTGTGCTATAGCTCTCTAATATACGTGCGAGGTCCAATAGTAGTGTTTGGCCCAATATCGCAGGGCACTAACTAAGGAGGATATACTATACCCTTAGCCGTACTACCCGACTACCCAGGTACTAGAGAGTATCTTCTCGAGTGTTGTTCTTGGTGACATTATAGCAGTCAGGTGACCAATCGATTTATCTAAAGAGTTCTTTAGGTAATCTAGGTCGATTCGTACATAGGTGTTGTCTGATGTGCTACCAGTCGAAGGGGTACCAACAGGGGTTACAAGGGTGGCCAACAGATGTGCGCTTAAGTACCACTTGTATTTCCTGCATGTATGAATCCCTCAACTGTAGGTTTATGCGCATAACAATAGATCTATGTGGCTTAAAGACGCCGAAATACGTCTCTACCTTGAATTTTTTTTTAACCCACACTTTCTTCCGAGGAAAGTTCTCTGATACCACTTGTAATATACCAGATACAAAATGTATGCAGAACATAAATAAAATTCTAGTAATGGCAGAATAACAATAATATAACCAGAACATTCACCACAATAACACTGAAATGATATAAGAATAACAACATAAATAGCACTTGATTATGAAAGCAATGTTCACGGGCCTCTTCGAGGGGGCAACCTCCAGTTGAGTAGATCTCTATTACAATAATATCCAAGCTA
>CBVK0101679340.1:0-11522 GCA_900067695.1 Picea abies | reverse complement strand
TATTAATATTGACCTTTATTACATCCAAATATATTGTTCTACCTATGTGCAGGTTAGGACCCTAATAGATGATCTGTATATAGGTGTTGTCTAATTCACTTCCACTCGAAGGCATACCAACAGGGGTTAAAAGGGTGGCCAACAATTTGTGCTTAAGTACCACTTGTAGTTCCTACGTGTATGCTTCCCTGACCATGGATTTATGTGTTGAAGGACAAATAATTGTAGCTTTAAGAAGTCAGAATATGTATCTACCCTGAAAACAAATACCCACAATTTTTTGCCAAGAAAAGTGCTATGATACCACTTGTAAGGTACCATATCTATTATAATAGTTGAAAACATAATTATTGTAGAGAATAACAATGGAACAACACAATAGATGAAATCAAAAAACCAAAACAATACCTTTATTGATAGGAAACATTAGTCACTTGCCTCTTCGAGGGGGAAACCTCCAACAGAGAAATGCTCTATTAAATCATTCTCAAGACAAGACTTCTCATACCCTCGACTCTTATTTATACTAAATCTATCTACCAAAAGAACAATCTAGAGGAATATCTTCTAGAAGAAAAAGCTTCTGTTAGGTCTTCTTACATTTGACTTATTCTTCCTTATTACTAGGCCTTATTAATATTGGCCTTTATTACATGAAAAATATATTGGTCAGGAATTTCAGTGTTTGGCCTGTCTTTGGAGAATTTATGAAATCCTTCGGAGGAGCGAAGAAATAGGTACCCGGTGGTTAGGCGGAAGACATCATTTTTATCTTTTGATCTTTCTAAGGTTTAAGGCTGGCTCCGAGCGAAGCAACTTGGCTAAAGTGAAAGGTCATAATATGAAGATAGTAGTTGTTACTCTGTCAATTTTTCTAGCATCCCTGAGTTTAGTCTGTCTTGGAGGGTTCCTAAGATTCAGTGGTGTCTTGTGGCGATGGTTTTCCAGTGGCTTGGAGAAGGAGACTTTATATCTCTGTTTCCATTCAACATTCAACAAAATAATTTGGTTGATTTTTGGGTCATTCTTTATGGTCTCCTTTTCATTTTGGTTGGGTTTCAATTAGAATCTTTGTCTATGTCCAATTACTATGTTTGTGAAAATAGAGGGTGCTTTGGGAAGAATCTCATTCCTCTTGCTTCTTCTAATCTAAGCTTGATATTTAATCTTTGACCGACTTTGGTAAGTTTGATTGGTTTTTATCCTGTGATGAAATTTTCAATAATAGAAATCGACCCCTACTCTCAATTTCTCAAAATGGAAAATCTGAATGAGCCTTAGAAAGATAGGGAGCTGGATGATGATGAGTTTATGGAGGAAAATTTTACCTTCACCCACCGGATCTCTCTTAAAGTGGAATCTCATATTTCAACACTTTCCTTTTCTCTTGAAACTATGGCCTAGCATAGAGTGCTCATCAGAAAACTCCAGGATGAAGTGGACTTTCTCCGTAGACAGGAAGAGTCTTTGCAAATTAAATTGGAAGCAAGGGTGCCATCCTCAGATTCCTCTATCTAAAACAAAGAAAAATAAGAACACAATTGACCTCAGGACAATTCGAAGATGATGTTTCCTGATTTGAACGTGGATGTGGCACCATCAACAAAAGAAGTCATAAAAACATAATTTTAGTCTAACATTTCAGTAATTTTTCAAAGACATGTTTTTTGTATGGAAAATGTTTATTGTCTATGGAATAACATCTATATCAATGTAAGAGAAAGTAATATGATGTTTGATTTCTCTCTTACGAGCACTTCCTTTTGTACACAGTAGCCTCAGTCACAATCTTTTATTGAATAAATTTTTTATCAGTTCGTGTTAAAAAAAACAATCTCCATATTGCAATATTTGTATTATACATTTGTAGGATTATAATATTAATCTTGGACATATGTAGTCGCCCCCTATCTTTGAAATCAATGACAACAATATTTCCAATGGATCCTTCATTTCTTCAATACAAGAAACTTTGGAATTAAACCTTTAGGGGAGTGACCTTAGCACCTTTATCAATATCTATCAATATCTAGTGAAATTAGGGGTATTATTTAATATATCACGAATAAAGGAACTATGGAACAAGTTCATTGAGTGAATACCCCGTGAATTTTTTAATCCCATCAACTTTTCCTATTTTTGTAGTTTAACATGGAAATAGTATCCTAATTCTCATCACGAAAAACAAACCTCAAAATAACAACTATGTTCATTAATATCACCAAAGAACTTGACATAATGATGACTATGTCTAACCCTTACGAAACATATTGAGCTAATGACAATGGTTACCCACCTCCACCACTAAATTACTCTTATTACCACTAACTAACTTTTCTAATTCACTAGACATAGTGGACCATAATCAGAAATATGTACCACATGTACACCAATATGTCTCCTCTATCTCTGCAAATTTTCAAGGTTTGAAACATCATAGAAAATAAGTTATAGTTAAAATGTCAAGTTGATCTATTTGAAATGGATTTGGGGAACATTTAGAAACCTTAAATTCCATAGGTTATATCTCTGAACTTCTAGTGAAAAATAATCTAAAATTTGTACCACAAGTATAGAAATCACTTTCTTCTATCTCTACAAAGTTTCGAGGTTTGAAACATCCCATAAACTAAGTTATAGCGAGAGTGCCAAGATAACATGTTTAAAACTTATTTTAGGATCATTTAAGAACCCTAACTTCCATAAGTCATATCGCTGAGATATAGCAGACTAGAATATGAAATTTTTACCACATGCACACCAATATGTATCCTCTTTCTCTGCAAATTTTCAAGGTCTGAAACATCCCATAAAATAAGTTATAGTAAAAATTTCAAGTTGACCTATTTGAAACTGATTTTGGGAACATTCAGAAATCCTAACTTCCACAGGGTATATCTCTTAAATTTTAGTGAAAAATAATCTAAAATTTGTACCACAAGTACACCAAGCACTTTCCTCTGTCTCTACAAAATTTTAAGGTTTGAAACATACTATAAAATAAGTTATAGAGAAAGTGTCAAGCTAACATGTTTGAAACTTATTTTAGGAGCACTCAGAAACCCTGAATTCTATAGGGCATATCTTCGAGCTATAGAAAACCAAAATTTGAAATTTGTACCACATGTACACCAATATGTCTCCTCTATCTCTGCAAATTTTCAAGGTCCGAAACATCCCAGAAAATAAGTTATAGTGAAAATTTCAAGCTAACCTGTTTGAAATTGATTTCATGAACATTCATAAACCCTAACTTCCATGGGTTATATCTATGAAATTATAGTGAAAAAGAATATAATCTTTGTATCACAAGTACACCAAGTTATTTCCTCTATCTCTACAAAGTTTCAAGGTTTGAAACATCCCATAAACTAAGTTATAGAGAAAGTGCCAAGCTAACATGTTTAAAACTTATTTTAGTAGCATTCAAGAACCATGACTTACACATGGAATATCTTGAAGCTATAGTGAACCAGAATATGAAATTTGTACCACATGTACACCAATATGTCTCCTATGTCTCTACAAATGTTCAAGGTCTGAAACATCCCAGAAAATAAGTTATAGTGAAAATGTCAAGCTGACCTATTTGAAACTGATTTCAGGAACATTCAAAAACCCTAACTTCCACAAGGTATATCTTTGCAAGTATAGTGAAAAAGAATATAAAATGTGTACCACAAGTACAACAAGAGCTTTCCTCTATCTCTACAAAGTTTCAAGGTTTTAAACATCCCATAAACTAGGCTATAGAAAACGTGCTAACCTAACATGTTTGAAACTTATTTTAGGAGCATTCAGGAACCCTAACTTCCATGGGGAATATCTCTGAGCTATAGTGAACCAGAATCTGAAATGTGTACCACATGTGAATCAATATGTCTCCTCTATCTTTGCAAATTTTCAAGGTCTGAAACATCCCAAAAAATAAGTTATAGTGAAAATGTCAAGCTGACCTGTTTGAAACTGATTTCAGGAACATTCAAAAACCCTAACTTCCACGGGGTATATCTCTAAACGTGTAGTGAAAAATAATCTAAAATTTGTACCACAAGTACACCAACATATTTCCTATGTCTCTACAAATTTTCAAGGTTTGAAACATCCCATAAACTACGTTATAGTGAAAGTGCCAAGATAACATGTTTGAAGCTTATTGTAGGAGCATTCAGGAACCCTAATTTCCACAGGGCATATCTCTGAGATATAGTGAAATAGAATCTAAAATTTTTAACACATGTACACCAATATTTCTCCTCTATCTCCGTAAATTTTCAATGTCTGAAACATCCCAAAAAATAATTTATAGCAAAATTTCCAAGCTGACATGTTTGAAACTAATTTTAGGAGCATTTAGGAACCCTATATTCCACAAGTCATATCTCTAAAAGTGTAGAAAACCATAATTTCATATTTGTACCACATGTACACCAAGATCTCCTATATGTCTCGTCCAAATTTCAAGGTATGAAATATCCCAAAAAATAAATTATCACGCAAATGCCAATATGACCTAAAACTGATTTCGCAATTCAATCTTTGCTAATCCATTTTTCACGCACAAACTTTCTCTCAATGCTTTCTCTTTTTATACTTTTTCATAACCCTTCATGAGGGGGAATGTCCCTTAATTAAATAATTGATTCCCAATATCATCGGAAAATACCCCAAATACCATGGGAAAATACCCCAAACCCATGGGTTTGTAACCACCATTTCACTTTTTACTTTTTCACATGAACCCTTTTTCAATATACTTGTAGAACTATATATATAAATCAATATCGTAAATGCTATGTGTATTGTAATGTCATAATATTACATTAATCGCATCATTAATCCTTTCAAAACAATGAAAAAAATTCCAACAATATTGACTCCATATGCCCAAGAATTCAATATTGGAAATGCTATGTGTATTGTAATGTCATAATATTACATTAATGACATCATTATCCTTTCAAAACAATGACAAACATTACAACAATATTGACTCCATATGCCAAATAATTCATGACGACACTAGTCTTTATCATTTTCAATTGATATAAACTCCTAGTTTAGCTCTCTCTCTAATGATTTCCATTAATTATTTGGAATCATCTTTAAAATAGTCATTTCTGCAATAATTACATTTCCAACCATTAGGGCTTGTCGTATTGCACACAATTAATGTAGTTTCATGCTCTTTATCCATGCAATCATTGGTGGATGGTTTACAAGTCTTTTTATTTTCATTTTTCATATCTTCATTCACATTCTTGTTGATTTAGCGTTGGTATATTGTTGTTGGTGTACAATTGTTATATTCTTAAACATTTAGTTTTACCATGGAGCTCTTATGCCCAATTTTGGAGTGATAGTGGATGATTTTCATATTTTTGTGGATGTTTCATGAAACTAGGGTTTTGTCATGCATAGTGACTTGGTCTAGTAAGTGGTAAGTGGGAGTAACTAGGGTTTCTTCATGTCTAGTGACTTAGAAAATTTAGTTAGTGATAATAAGAGTAAATTAGTGGTGGATGTGGGTTACTGTTGTCATTAGCTCAAGATATTTCGTAAGGGCTAGAGATAGTGATCATTAGATAAAGTTCTTTGGTGATGGTTAGTGACCATAGTTGTTATTTTGAGGGGTTTTTTAGCGATCAGCATTGGGATATTGTTTCCCAGTTCAACTACAAAAATAGGAAATGGTGATGGAGTTAAAAATGTCACAGGGTCTTCACTCAGTAAACCTATGGCATAGCACCTTCATTCATGAGATATTAAAGAATACCCCTAATTTCACTAGATTCTATTCATAAATATCTCCCAAAATCATTTTTTGAACCCCCCTCCCAATACATCTTTCCAATAAAGGAAACCCATTATTTTTATTAGATACCCATTTTTATACACCCCAATACCTATAAACCCCCTAAGACCCCACATGCCCCCCAATAACTACAATATATTGACTTTATTTTTCACAATTTAAAAAGTCCCTTTATGAATGAACATGATAAGATATTTGTCAAAAAGGTGAATTCCCCCTCAAAAATGTTATCACTACTTTTGTTTCCAAAACTCCTATGCCTCGTAGGAACAATCTAGTGTTTTTTTATGAAACAAAATCTTGTAGTGTCCACATGATGACAAGGAAGAAATTGAGGATAATGCCACAAATGTTAGTAGTGAATTCAATAGAAGTTGCTAGTGAACTGTGTTAGTGATTGCAACTATGTGAGACATTCTCCAGGTTACAAACCTGTGAGGTGTGGATCATTTCAACTATGTGAATTATTTCTCTTAGCTTACAAACCTGAGAGAAATACCCTAAGAAGGGTATGTGGTTCCTGCCTAAGACAGAGCTAGAAGCGTAGAGATGAACTCCTCCATTTATAGAGTTGAGAAGAACTCCAAATGATTATCCAGTGGGAAAGGTAATATGGTGAGTTGGACGTGTCTGTGGTGGAGCACAAGGTGAACGTGTGAAATCCAAAAGTGTTGGGTGCATTGTCATGTGAACAAAAATGAAGATGATGCGTTGGTATCCTCTGAGAAGTAGAGTTGACGAGAAAACTCCAGATTATTCTCATGTGTGAGGCAGTGGGAAAGAAGATCTGTAGAGTGGACGTGTCTGTGGATGAGCATAAGTGAACCTATGTAGATCTAGTTCTTTTGTGTAATGCAGTGAGCTAGAGATATGACATCCCTATGTATGTTACCCTAGTGGATAAGCACTAGTGGGTGTATCAGATAATTTTCTATATGTTGTTCAAGAGTCAAACCTGTCTGTAACCCTAATTTTTATGTAAAGGGTACAAGTTGGCCCCACCTTAATGTGATTAATAATAAATGTAAAAGATAATATCTAATAATTAATATGGTTAATATTAATAATAATAATATTGTGACTTAGTGAGGTCATCCCTATTGATCCAATAGACACTTCGGTTGATAGGATAAGTCTAATATAAGTAAAGCAAGATTCCCCATTGTGGAATCATATCCTTCTTGTGATTTTGGAAATTTCAACAAGTACATCTACTTGGGAAAAGGTGCACACCTCTCTTGGGCACTAGTATTCTAGGGTTTGAGCACCCTCTTATGTGCTAGGTCTTTCTTGGTGGTGAAGGTCTTTCTCTTGAAGAATATAGCAAAGGATTTGGTTGGGTTTTCTTCCCTTATTGAGAAGGGTTTCCCAGGATACTTCTTGTGTTCTTGTGCATGGTGTTTCTTCTTGTGATCTTGGTTGCTGCAACATTATTGTCTATGGTTAAGTTAAATGATAAAATGGAATGAAATTCGTGCTTAACCTAGTTTATTGAAAAATAAGCATGGTATCAGAGCATAGGTCTTGAATATCCCATTGCAAAAACATTTTCGGTCCCTTTCTCTCACTCATCTGCAAAACTCGTACGACCCTCCTAGGGTTTCTAGAAATTTTGTACAAACTCCTCTTCTAAGAGATTTCACCACTCAAAAATTGGATGCCTGGGATAAAAAGGACATAGAAGGGTACGACCTCCTTCAATGCACCTCCAACAAGTCTTAGATCAAATTTCAGGGGACTTTGAATTTTTGGCCCTAAGGGTTTCTAGGGTTTCTCCAAAATTCTACACAAAATTATGGATTGTATTTCTACAAACTTCTTGAAGAATCTCCTTAGCTTACTAGGGCTATCATTTCTATCCAGGTTTATTGTTGGCATTCATAAGCCCAACAAAACCTAAAATTTCTAGCCTATCCTAGTCGTTAGATTTTCTAGTCTGGTTGAGAAGGGTTTGTGAAGATGAGAAAAATCATGATGGGAAGAAAGCTCAGTAGAAGACTTCAAAGTAATGAATACATCAACATATCAACACTCTCAGGTATGATTCCTATCAATGAAAATACTTGGATAATTGACAGTGTTGCCTATAAGCACATGACCGGTATTAGAAATCATCTAACACACTTCGTTGAGAAAGAGACACATCTACATGTTGTTCTTGGAGGTGATGCTAGATATAATGTGAGAGGAGTTGGAAATTCTATCTTCCAACTAGATTCATATATGCAACTTAAACTCGAAGAAGTTCTATATGTACCTGGAATGAAGAGAAAACTTGTCTCTATTTCGGCCTTGGAAGACAAAGGTTACAAAATTAATTTCTCAGAAGGAAGAGTTCTTGCATGGCACAAAGACTCTCATATAAGATCTTCCAAATTAATTGGTGTCAGAGAAAATAGCTTGAACAAGTTGACCATCAAACCATTTAAAGCCTTATTACATGACACTATCATCTTGAGTGAGTTATGGCATAGAAGACTTGCTCACATTCATTATATATCTCTTCCAGCTCTAGGGAAAATGGTAATAGGTCTACCAGAGATATAGATCCAGCATAAAGGTGTTTCCAAAGGTTGTTCCCTTGGAAAAAATGTTAAAGGATCCTTTCCTAGAAGTGATAACAAATACAAGGAAATATTGGACCTAATACATTCAGATGTATGTGGGCCAATGACTGTTGCATCCTTAAATGGATACTTATACTATGTACTCTTCATAGATGATCACTCCAGGAAAACTTGGATTATACTATGTACTCTTCATAGATGATCACTCCAGGAAAACTTGGATTCACTTTCTGAAGAAAAATGATGGAGTCCTTGCCAAGTTTCAAGAATTCAAAGCTCAGGTTGAAAATCTGACTGGAAGAAAAATCAAAGTATTGAGATTATATAATGGAGGAGAATACACGTGAGATCGGAAGAGGAAGTTCTATATGTACCTGGAATGAAGAGAAAACTTGTCTCTATTTCGGCCTTGGAAGACAAAGGTTACAAAATTAATTTCTCAGAAGGAAGAGTTCTTGCATGGCACAAAGACTCTCATATAAGATCTTCCAAATTAATTGGTGTCAGAGAAAATAGCTTGAACAAGTTGACCATCAAACCATTTAAAGCCTTATTACATGACACTATCATCTTGAGTGAGTTATGGCATAGAAGACTTGCTCACATTCATTATATATCTCTTCCAGCTCTAGGGAAAATGGTAATAGGTCTACCAGAGATATAGATCCAGCATAAAGGTGTTTCCAAAGGTTGTTCCCTTGGAAAAAATGTTAAAGGATCCTTTCCTAGAAGTGATAACAAATACAAGGAAATATTGGACCTAATACATTCAGATGTATGTGGGCCAATGACTGTTGCATCCTTAAATGGATACTTATACTATGTACTCTTCATAGATGATCACTCCAGGAAAACTTGGATTCACTTTCTGAAGAAAAATGATGGAGTCCTTGCCAAGTTTCAAGAATTCAAAGCTCAGGTTGAAAATCTGACTGGAAGAAAAATCAAAGTATTGAGATTATATAATGGAGGAGAATACACCTCAAAAGAATTTAATAGTTTTTTTATTGAAGCAGTGATCAACAGGGAGTTCACAGTTCCTTACAACACTCAACAAAATGGGGTTGTTGAAAGGAAAAATAGAACTATCATTGAGGCAACTAAAGCCATGATACATGATCAGAGTCTACCTATGAATATATGGGCAGAAGCATGTATGACAATAGTATATGTTCAAAACCATAGTACTCATAAAATCCTGAAGAAATTTACTCCAGAAGAAGCATTCACCAAAGTGAAGCCTGAGATCGAACACTTCAAAATATTTGAATGTCCAGTGTACCTCCATGTACCCAAAGAAAAGAGATCCAAACTAGAACCTTCATGAAGAAAGGGTACATTTGTAGGATACAGTGAATCCTCAAAAGCATATCAAATCTACATTCTAGGTAAGAGACAAATTGAAGTAAGCAGAGATGTTACTTTTGAAGAAGAAGTAGCCTTCAAGAAATCCAGAGAAGCTCATATGGAAATTGATAGTGAAATGATACATCCTCCTCCTTCAACAGTTCAAAGGGAGACATATATTATTCCAGATGAGTCAGAAGCTCCAGTTTACCCAGTTGCTCCAGCAGATTTAGTTTCCCCAAGAAACATACCCAGAGACATCATAGTTGGAAATAAAATACCTTCTTGGGCTCGACAAAATTTATAAGAAGAAGAAGGGCATAAATTCCCTCAAGGAGAAACTAGAGAAAGCAAGAGACCTAAACTAGCTACCTTTCAGCCATGAGCCACATTATTGATTTAGAGCCAACTTGTCATGGAGAAACTTCAGGTGAAAAAGTATGGCAAGGTGCCATGACTGAAGAATATCAATCTATACTAAAAAATGATGTATGGGATGTGGTTCCAAGACCAGAGGGAAAGTCTATAGTGACTTCCAAATGGATTTGCAAAATCAAACATGTTTATGATGGAAGCATTGAAAAATACAAAGAAAGATTTGTGGCTAGAGGGTTTTCAAAAATAGAGGGAGTCAACTATGACGAGAATTTTTCACTAGTATCTAGATATAAATCCATCTGATCTATCATTACACTAGCTACTTCCATGGGTTGGAAGCTACATCAGATGGATGTAAAGACAACTTTTGTCAATGGTGAAATTGAGGAAGAAATTTATATTGAGTAGCCAGAGGGTTTCGTTATACACAATGAAAAATATCATGTATGCGGGTTGAAGAAAGCCATACATGGTCTAAAACAAGCACCACGTGTTTGGTACGAGAAAATGGATGGATTTTTGATGAGTTTGGGCTTCAACAAAAGTGTTCAACAAAAGTGCAGCTGATCCAAACTTATATTATCACATTGATGGCAAGGAGTGTCTAATTTTCGTCTTATATGTGGATGATATTTTCATCACTGGTTCAGAGAGACTCTTTGTTGAATGCAAACAAGCATTAATTGGAAATTTGAATTGAAGGATTTGGGCCTAATGAATTATTTCTTGGGACTAGAAGTATGGTAGAGATCAGATGATATTTTCCTAAGTCAAGGAAAATATACTATGGAGATACTGAAAAAGTTCAAAATGACATATTGTAAATCCATGCCTACTCCAATGGTAATGGATTTAAAGAAGATGAGTGACATTGATTCAGGAGACGTATATCCACATTTATATCGAAATCTTATTGGATATTTGATGTATCTGGTTAACACCAGACCAGACATTTTCTATGCAGTGAATGTACTTATCTAGTTTATGAGTCAACCAAAACACACACACTGGATAGTTGCAAAACACATATTGAGATACTTACAAGGTACAATTGGTTATGGCCTGAGATATGTAGCTAATGTGGACTTAATCTTGGAAGGATATGCCGATGCAGATTGGGAAGGAAGTGTAGTAGACAGAAAAATAACCTTAGGTGGCTGCTTCACCCTAGGATCAGCCATGGTTTTCTGGTGTAGCAGAAAACAAAGCTCTATAGCTTTAAGTACATCAGAGCCAGAGTACATTGCATTAAGTGTGGTAGTTCATGAAGCAGTATGGATTCAAAAACTCTTGAATGACTTGTTCGATCATGAGATGGATCCGACTACTATTCATTGTGACAACCATAGTTGTGTAAATCTCTCGGAGAACCCAATGTTTCATGACAAATCGAAACACATTGAAATCAAGTATCA
>CBVK0101679338.1:0-13329 GCA_900067695.1 Picea abies | reverse complement strand
TTGCTGCAACATTATTGTCTATGGTTAAGTTAAATGATAAAATGGAATAAACTTTATTCTTAACCTAGCTTATTGAAGAATCAACAAACTGTTGGATAGTACTCTCATCATTGAAATAACAAAACAAGATAATACATAGTAAAGTTATGCCAAAAAGAGACCTAGGAGATGGTTTTTAAAATGAACCCCAAGAATGCAATGTGGTGTTTCCCACATAAAGAATAAGTTGGTGATGTTAAATACTACCTTGGAGAATAATGGGATATTGTGCACATTGGTGGATTTAAATCATGGTGATATCGGTGGCAAGGTGAAAATTGGAATGAGCATGAAAAGCAACAAAGTACCTAAACTAACAAGTATCTTTAATAGAGAAGGTGAAAATTAAGGTTTTATGTCACTTTCACGTTAAAGACTAGTGTCATATTGTTTCCTTGGTAAAAATGGAGTCAAGCACCACCTTAAATGGAAGTCAAATAGCCAAGAATACTTGGAAGTTTGAAACCTTGGGACTATACCCTCATAGGCCTAGGATTATACCTCACAAAGACTAACCCTAGAGTAATAGAAGTGATTTTCCACAAGTGGTGAGTTATGATTTTTCCATGACGTAGTGCTAGTATCTTTATTTAGAGGGCATAGGTAATGTCAAAGTGAATTTGGATAGTTGCATTGATCAAAGAAAAGAATTTTTCTTTTCTATGGTCAATGAATAATCAATAGAGGATCCAATCAATAGGTTCCATGACTAGGAGGGAATTGAGTGTAATCATTAAATCTTAGGAATTTTCATGGGTCATCACAACAACTCAATGAGAGACAAACAAAAACTAGGTTGGATGAGATTAATAGGCCACAAGGCATGGAAATCAAATAAGACAGTACTTGCACACAGAGGTGTTGTGATGAATTCTCATTGGTATATCCCACCATTCAAGTGGCCCTTTATACTTGACAAAATACATGAAATATACTTTAAATGATTCCTTTAGACCTGAAAAATTACATGAGTTTACTTTAATATGGTGTTGGATCCATTTATATTGATATTTTCTTCCCCTTCCTCTTTTAGTAATCATTTTACATTTTATTATCGAAAATTATTATCAATGGAATGGGACACCTTCCTATTATACATCACTTCCACAATAGGAATTTCCAAGAAGAGAATGGAAATACTTAAGTTGGAAATAATCATGCATATTGTTTCCTTATACATTATATGTGGTTTTCCCTAGAAAATTAGGAGAAACCAATCAAGGGACTAATGATCCACATTAATCATTGACTAGAGGTTGTTGGTTTACATTGAATTGGAATATGAAAAAACTCACACCTTTTGTTTGTGGAATCCATAAAACTAAACTATTACTCTTTTGTGTAAATATTTGTATAGATTAAAATTTGGAATTTAAAAAAAGTTTAGAATCATATATAAGTAAAATAATTATAGGGATACATAAGTAAGGAAATCGAGGGAATTAGTGTCCCAAGTCTTTTAAGTAGATCTTATTTAAAGCTGGAGGAACTAGAATATATACAAATAGTGAGTAGAGAGTTCATTTTTTTATCATTTCAGTGCTTGCATTCCCTGTTTTGAGCTATTTTTCTATTTTTTCATGGTTTCATGGAAATATTCCACTATTGATCACAAGGATGCTTGATACTATCATTGCAATATTTTGAAAATGAACACTCTCTTTCTTCTTCTTTGGATTTGTAAGGCACTAGATGTATTATAATAAGTAGAAATAAAAATATTGTATCAAATACCAGTGGAACATCAAAATATAGAGAATAACAACACCAACAATGATACCTTTATTGAGAGAAATTCAAGTTCACTTGCCTCTTCAAGGGGGAAAATTCCAACAGAGAAGAGCTCTATTAGAATAATTCTCAAGACAAGATTTTTTCGTGCATTATACTGCTATTTATACTAATTCTATCTTCTAAAGAACATTTTAGAGGAATATCTTTCTAGAAGAAAAAGATTCTATTAATTCTTCTTACATTAGACTTGTTCACATTATTATATAGGCCTTATTTACTAATATCAACCTTTATTACATGGAAAACATATCATTCTACCTATGTGAGGGGTTAGGGAGGTTAGGTCCCTAACATTCCCTCCCCCTTGAAAAACAACCTTGATCTCAAGGCTTGAGATGAGGAAATTGGTACAGAATGGTAGCTAACTCCTAGGTGGCATCTTCTGGTGGTGTATACTTCCACCAAACTAAAAATTCCTTGATTGTGCGCTGATGAAAATGGCACTCATGTTGGTCAGAGACTACTTGTGGCTGCAACCAAATGGAACCATATTCATATAAGTCATGCACTTAGTTCCAATAACTTTATTTAAGCATGAAACATGAAAAACATGATGGATCTTAGAGTGACTAGGAAAAGCTAACTGGTAGGTCACGAGCCCCACTCACTTGAGAATGTATAAGGACCATAAAATTTGGGGGTGATTTTATGACATTGTTTATATTTGAGTGAAGTTTTCTTTTAAGGTTGCATACGAAGAAACAACTAGTCATGTTTAGAAAATTGACACTCATAATGACTCTGATCGACTTGTTACTTCATGAAATTCTTAGCCAAGATCAAATTTTCTTTGAGGGTATGGAGAATGGTCATGCAGACTGTAATATTGTTGTCAATGTATTGAACCTTGGAGACACTTGGCATGTATGAGAGAAATGACGATGATTTTTTCCAGTAGATTGATTCAAAGGGATTCGTGCAAGTGGTAGTATGGTAAGATGTGTTGTACCACCATTCATCTATGCGTAACCAGAGAGTCCACTAGTTTTGACTTTCAGAAGAAAAACACTGCAAATAGTTTTCCAAACACTTGTAGACAACTTCAATTTTTCCATTAGTCTGGGGATGATAGGTGGTGTTGAGGTGAAATTGGGTTCCCTGGAGCCTAAACAATTCTTTCCAAAAATTGTTGGTGAAATTTGGATATCGGTTTGAGGCAATAGAATGAGGAAATCCATGGAGTTTGAATATATTATCCATAAAAAATTGAGCCATTGTAGATGTAGTGAAAATGGTTGAAGAGCACAAAAACAAACATATTTGGAAAGACGATCTACTACCACCATGATGACTTACTTATTGCCCGATTTAGGTAAGCCAACTATAAAATTCATAGAAATATCCATTCAAATAGTAGGTGGAATTGGGAGTGGTTGGATTGTTCTTGGATATTTAATGGTTTTTACCTTATTGTGTTGACGTGTATCACATTTAGCCACAAAGGTGTGGATATCATGTTTCATACCTTCCTAGAAAAAATAATGATTGACCCATTCATAGGTTTTGGTAAAGCCTGAATTCCCAACTATGGGTGAAGCATGAATCTCAAAGAGCATTGTGGATTTAAGGTTTAACTATTTTCTTAAATACAAGAGACCTTTATAGTGAAGATATTCATTGTTCCATGAGTACCCTGGAGAAACTTGAGAATCCTATTGGAATTTTTGGATTAGGCTAGAGAGTTTGGGGTATTGCAACCATTCCTAGTGAATGGCCTGAAGCTCATCTACTACAATGAATTAGAGGGAAAATAGGGAACCTTATTCTTCATATTTCCTTGTAAGAGAATCAACAACCACATTTTCCTTTCCCTTCTTGTAGATTATCTCATAATCATATCCAAATATCTTGGTCACCCATTTTTGTTTCTCCAAGGATGAAATTATTTATTCCTAAAAATACTTGAGACTACAATGATCAATTTTAATTTGGAATTGTTGCCCCAATAGATAAGGACACCTGAGATCCATTGCATGTATAATAGCCAACATTTCTTTTTCATGTGTTGATTGGCCCAAATATTTCTCTGAAATTTCTTTTCTAATGAAATCCAAAAGTCGTTCATCTTGCATGAGGACTGCCCTAATTCCTTTCCCTAAGGAAATGCATTCCAAGAAAAAAGTATTGGTCAAGTCTAGGAGTGTGAGGATATTAGTCATTCACATAGATTCTTTCAAGGCTTGGAAGGCTTGATCAGATACATGAGTCCAACTGAAATCATTCTTTTTAAGGAGAGTAGTGAGAGGAGCCACAATGTTTTCATAATTCTAAAAAAACGTGTGATAATAGCCCATTAAACCTAGGAAGCCATGAAATATTTTAATAGTTTTAGAGAGAGTTTAATCCTTCATAGCTTCAATTTTAATAGGGTCCAACCATACATCATCATTTCCAACAATATGACCCAGGTACTCAACTTCAGAGGCTCCAAAAGCACATTTAGACTGCTTGAGAAATATTTGGTTCTTAGACAGTAAATGGAGAACTTGATCCATGTGGGTGAGATGGGCTTGCCAAGTTTTACTATATATGAGAATATCACAAAATAAAACTAAGAAAAAAAGACAGAGAAAAGGAAGGAATGCATGATTCACGAGACTTTGAAAAGTGGAGGGGGAATTACACATTCCAAATAGCATGACCAATAACTCATAGTGACCCTCTTGAGTTCTATAGGAAGTATTGTGAATGTATTCCTCTTTCATACATATCTGGTGGTAGCCAGAATGGATATCAAGTTTGGTAAATTATTGAGCATCAATTAGTTCATCCAAAAGGTCATCAATGACATGAATGGGGAATTTCTCTTTAATTGTGAGTTTGTTGAGGGAACAAAACTCAGGACACATTCTCCAACTATATTATTTCTTGAGTACCATGAATACCAGAGAAGAATATGGGTTGGTACTAGGATGGGTAACACCCACTTCTAACAATTCTTGAACAATTTAATCAACTTCATTTTTTTGGACAAAGGGATGATGATAAGGGCGAACATTGGGAGGAAGATTTCCTATTACTAGAGGAATGGAATGATCATGGACACTGCGGGAAGGGGAAGTCCATGGGGAGTGTTAGAAATATCTTGGTGTCAAGAGAGTGTAGATTAGAGGTTAGGGTGTAAAGAGCATGTCCCAGTTGCTTGAATGGAATGGATTTGGGAAATAATTTCAGAATGACCTTTTTTTAGTAGCTTTTCCATTCAGTGGGAATTGATGATTTTGAGTGAGCCTGTTGTGATGCCTTGGAACTTATATTGTTTTCCCTCCTATTGGAATTGCATGGTGAGGTACTTAAAATCCATGAGGATGGGGATGAGAGTGTGTAACCATTCAACATATGATATTTCAAGTGGTACTAATCAATTTTTAGGTGCACATTTTCACAACGTTATCCACATTTCATAAAACCACCATTAGTAATCATGATTTGAAGGTTGTTTATTGCATGGATATAGTAATTTATTTTATGGTCAATGCGAAAATGAATAAAATTATGAGTGTTTCCATTGTCAATTAGGATGATGACTTTTCTATGCTAAATGTAGCCAATTGACTTGAGGGTTTGGAGAGCAGAGAAGATAGTGAGGGTGTGAAACAAAATCAATGGTTCAACTTCTCGTGAATTAGAGGGAAGAGTAAGATCATTTTCTTGGGGTAGATCTTCCACAGGGGAAGCATCAGCCTCCTCATTAGAAACATCCTAAGAAATGGCCATAAACAACTTTTGTTCCTTACACTTGTGCCCTGAAAAATATTTTTCATCACAATTAGAGAAATACCCTTGGGTTGGCATTTAACCATTTCTTCCCTAGTTAATTTTTGGATCTTGAGAGGAATTTCAAGAGGGGTGGAATTGGTGGGTCAAGGGAGAGGAATAAAGGAGGGTTTTCTATTTTGGGTGGAGACAATTTGTTGTTCTTCCTTGGCTCTTTTAGTAGATTCCATCCAAGTCTAAGGGTGAACCATTAGGACCTAGGTGCATATTTCATCCTTTATCCACTGATAAAGTATTCCCCAAAGAAGGCATCTAACATGCACTCCTTTATGAAATCCAAGTGCTCAAAGGTGGTTATAAATTCTTCCACTATGCCATACTATTTCAACTTGGTCACATGGCATAAATGGTGGCTATCGGTGTCAAATAATTCATAAATCTCTTCAACAAAATATGTCCAATAAACATACCCTTCGAGATAATTTGTATGGCATTACCACCATTGTCAACGTTTAGGATCCAGATAGAGGACACCATAACGAAGTTTTTCCAACTCATCAATAATTCCATACAAGTATAAACAATGTTCCATCTGAGTAACCTAGCCTATGGGATCCAAGCCATGCAATTTTTTCACCTCAAATATGGGAAGATGGGGGTCATGATGAAAGGAGTTGGAATGAAAGGCCATAGTATGGGAAGATTCCATACCTTCTAAGTGTGAAGGTTGGTCAAAGGAGGGAGGTGTTGAATTTTATATGAGATGATATATGAGATAATATTGTATATGAGATATATGACAGATTTTATGATATGATTTATTATGGTGATGAATGTGCCAAATATATAGAGAACCTAAAGGCACATATGGTGACCTTCCATGAAAGGATGTGTATCTAATAATTATAATAACTATTTATTATTATTATTATTATTATTATTATATATTAATAATATTAATAATTATTAATCTAGGAGAATGTCTTCCCGATGTTTTCCAAACATCAACACTCCCTCTCAACGAGGGATACATTATGCACCTCAAGCACCTTGAGTCCATATCACTCCTTGTCATGATCTAGGAAGGACTATGCCTGGGCCAATTTACCATAAGTACACCCTTGTGATAAATGTATCATATCTTCCTTGGTCTACAGCCCAATCTAGGAGAAGGTATGCCCAATGCTTACTAGGACCATTCACCATAGGTACACCTCTGTGAGTGAATGTCTTCTCAATGTTGAAACATCAACACACCCTCTTAGCTAAGGAGGTATCTTTTCATGATGTATTCATCTAGTAGTCCATTGACTACTCTATAATCAACTAGTAGTACACTGCTACTACCATGCCATTAGTAGATCAAATCATCCTCCACAGTCTTTATGACTATGCTGCATTCAACCAGTAGCACACAACTACTGCAATGTCATCCAACAACACACAACTATTTCCATATCACAGTAGTACAAAAATATTGTTCAGTGGTACAAAACCACTGCCATAGTCTCATGATTATGTAGCAATCCACTAGTAGCACACATATACTAGAATGTTGTCCAGTGGTACACAACCATTTCCATAGTCTCACAACTATGCATCAATCCACTAGTAGCATACAAGTTTTACTATGCATTGTAAACTCAACTATGTGTTTCAAACTCAATTGTGCGCTGCAAACTTGATTGTGTGTTGCAAACTTAACTAAAACCGTTTACAACAAATTAGTACACAACATAATCGGATTTTCATCATAAATTTTAAATGTCGATATGGTTTCTTCTAAAATTTTGTGTGGAAACGAATCATAATATAATTGACTTTCTAACCAAAAATCATCCTGACTCGGTTCATTGTTTTGGAGAAAATTTGAAATCATCACCTATAGGAAAGTTCACAGTGAATCCTGAAATTGCATTGCAAGCTCTAACAGTCTGATAAATATGAGTTGTAGGAGGGTTGCCACCTGTCTGAGGAGGTTCGAATGGGTTCTCAGAGATCAGTTAGACACCAAAGGACACATGTACCTAATATTCAGCTCCACTAAATCTCCATGCAATGAGTTGGCTGCAGTTGCATTTATTCTTAAAGACAGTTCCTGGGAATCAAGGCATTAGTTGGATTTTTTGTTTGTCACATATCTCTAAGGCACATAATCCAATGCATGGAGTAGGTTGTGACCTCCTAGAGATATTATTAATGTAATTTTCTATTTAATGAGTGAGAGTACTCGAAAAATAGCGGGCTTGAGTTAGGAGAGAGCTTGATGCAGTTTAGCTGTGTATGTTGATTTGTAACATGTTGGGCATATCAGAATGTAACATTTCTTCCATTAGAGATTCTTGAGATTTGTTACTATCATATTGTGTTTTCTCTTTTTTCCATTTTATATTTTCATCTTGCTTGAATGAATTTAAGACATTGAGGATCAATGGTTGTTCATGGGTAGGAGATTCATGAGCTACGAAGGATTTGCAGTGATTTCCTTCTTTCATGATTTATGTTCAAGTATTATTTTTATTCATTTTGCAAAGAGGATCATTGCTTGATGAATATTTCTTATAAGTGTTATCTACTTCATTTTTTTGTTTATCATTATATATCCCTTTTTTCTGGTAGGCAGCTTGATTTCCTTTGATATACAGAATGTCTTTGCAGACAGTCTGTTTCTCTCTTTCTTGCTCTTTCTTGCTCTTTCTTGCTAATCCACCAACCATAAAATTGATTTAATTATCCAAATTTTGATGGGTATTATGCTTACACCTACAATAGTATAGGTGTGACTTCTAGTGCTAACACTTGGATATGTACTAGAGCTCTGCATCTCCTCTTTGAACCATGTCTCAGATGAAGTCTTGCAAGAAACTTTTGAAGCCATGTTTCTTCACGTATTGCAATAATGGTTGATCTATACTTTTCCTCCGATGTATTGAATGCCACTGATGTCTGCTCCATGCTCAACCATGAGATCACAATGATCCCATACTAAAACAACATCTGGAAGTACTCTTCTGATCCATTGCACTCAATTCCTAGTCAGAATTTGTATAACTATGTAGCTTCATATCTCCATCATAGGCATGTCTCAATCCATATCCACTCATACCATGTAGGTATCTAAAAAAATGTTTTTTTATTAACCAATGTACATGTCTTGGAATCAAGGTTAAAAATTCCACATCCCAATCCTTCTAACTAGATTCCTTCACTGAAACAAGGGAATCCTCTCTAGGAGGTATCCTATATCCTCAAGGTCTAGCCTCTTGTCTGTCATTCCTAGAGGACGTCTCTCACATATGAATCTGAATCTGAAGAGGAATCCTTTCTGAATGAAAGTCTCTAATAAATTGACTCTCTCTTAGATCAGGCCCACTCTGAGTTTGCATTCTCCCTCTGAAGCTTGACTCCCTCTCTGAGGCTATATAGTCTTCGGATTCATATTCTCCCTCTGCATGTGTTGACCTCCTCTTCTTCTGCAAATGATACATATCCTACTATCACCAACACACATCCATCATATACTCAAAGTTATATAGCTAACCATGTTGATTTTCTAGTGTTAAATCCATACAAGCACAATTTTTCCACAAGTGGTAATAACTTCCAATGATATATGATATTACTTTAGTAAACTCTATAACATCACAAGAAATTACACTCATAACATTCAACTACTTAGAACCTTTGGTCTCTTCCTTAGATCACTTCCCACATGTGAGAGAGAAAAATGTGTGTGTCTATTTTTGTGTCTTTCAAGTGTCTTTTTATAGTAATATTAGATTGATCCAAAAAGACACATCTCTTTGAAAAATTAATTTAATTTTCTTTCTTATAAATAGTTGGATAATACCTCCCGTAACTACCCAAATATTAATTTGGTTATAATCCATCCACATAGTATTTGTAACTACCCAAATATTAATTTGGTTATAATCCATCCACATAGTATTTGATCTTGTTAAATTTTTCCTCCATAATTCATCTGATTCTTTGCATAAATACAGGTAGAAGAAAATATGCAATACATTCTTCATATTTAGGTAATTTGACATTTTTACTAGAAATTACTACCCACCATAATTTATGGAATTCTTTCTATAATTTAGGTAGGAGTAAAAAATAAATATGTTGTACATAGAGATTGTAACAACTCCATAAATACTCCCAACATTTTACTCTACTCTCATTCTTCCTCTGAGGGAGTGAATCTCAGTCTCACTATCATACCATGTTGAATTTTATATGAGATATATGATAGATTCTATGATATGATTTATTACGATGATCAATGTGCAAAATATGTAGAGAACCTAAAGTCACATATGGTGACCATCCATGAAAGGATGTGTCTCTAATAATTACTATTATTACTATTATTATTATTAACTTGGTTCATGAAGGATTCAAAGTTGGAATTCATGGAAGCAATTTCAGAATTCATTCTTTGGATGGTCTCCTTGTGTTGTTTGGATTCATCTTGCAGGTTAATGATTTCTTGGCTACGAGTAGTGGCCATTTTGGAATGAGGAGTGTTGGGTTATTTTTGTCACAAGATTGAGAAAAAAGGTGTCTCATAACTATCTAGTTAGGCTATCCAGAAAGAACAACATAGAGTTACTTGGTTAGTGTCTCAACTGACATAAAGAAACAAGAGATAAACAACAAGAAAATAAATCTAAACTAAGAAAATAATAACTTGAAATGAATGCACAAAGAAAACACAAGAGATACATACCAAGTAAATTTATCTTCAAATTGATACTCCTTGGAGAAATATGGGAACTTATGAGCCCCCTCTTCCTCCTTGGGAAGGATCTTGAGTCCCCAAGTACAAAGTCTTCTTTCTACTATCAATGGATAAAAAAGGAAAATGGTGAAGAAAATGGTGATGAAGTACTCAAGAGGAGAGAGCTATAACACTTTCTATGAATGCTCAAAGATTTCCAAGAGGAAGGTGGCTTCCCAAAGTTGAAAATGAGTAGCATAGCAATACTCAAATGCTTCTTCTTTTTTGCATACAATGGCCCTTTATTTATAGGAGGATGGACATATTTTTCTCAACTGGTTCTAAGTGTGAATGGGAATCCCTTGGAGGTACTTCCCATCCCTTTCAGTGATCCCAAGGCGCAATTTGAGGGAGATTTTGGGTATGGTGGAGGTTCCCTTCATCCAAAAAATGGTTGTGGCTCAACCAAATTAATTAATGCATTGTTTCATTGTCTGTGTGGGTCTTTCGACTGTCATTCGCACACTCCATGCACTATGCACGTTGTACATTGTGTTATCCTGCATAGATGTGCATTCACGGCTATGATTGAATGTGCACGAATTTCCAAAACCACTTTTGTATAGTTTGTTTATTTTCTTTCCAAATTGAATGTAATCCTTCCATGAATATTGGTAGTATTTTGTGTTTGTGTTACCTATTTCTTCATCCATTTTCTATAGTTGTAGTGAGCCGTTTTCCAGTGATAACATATTCCCCTTGATGTGTGAGGTTAGGAGCATACATATAGCCAAAATACCTCATAATTTATTTTGATGGTGATACTAGGTAGAAATTGAGAAAACTTGCACGTGAGGAGCATCAAGAGTTATATGTCATATGGAGAGGGGACATCAAATCAGTACATAGTAGGCTATGAAAAATGACAACAAAAATGTTTGTACAAACAATGTGGGAATGCTCCATGCTTATATGATAAGACCATCGAAAGGTAAGAATAACTGAACATGTTGATGAAGTAGATATATGTAGTGCCCTTGGGGGTGAAAAACACAACCGGTGACGATTCTAATGACTGAGGTGGCTCTGAACCGAGTGGTGAGGGACTCAGAGGCATTGATGGCCTAATCAAACTCAAAGGTATTCGACTTCTACTGAAAACTGCAATGGTTGCCAAGTAAGATCCAATGTGACATGAGAATGTACTAGAGTCGAATGTCATGGGGATCAACAACATCAAAGAGCAATGAGGACTCTCTATGTGTTGTCCGAGGCCACTCATTATCAATGAAATGAGGGCCAAGATATTTTCACTTTTCTAAAAATTTGTTGAGGTTGACATGAAAAGTAATGGGACGATCAGAAGTGAATCGCTTCTAGATACCTAGTGTGATCAACAAGGTGGCAGAAACTGTAATGGTACCAGGAAAGGGGGTGATAATCATGAATGATGTCTAAAATATACAGGATTCCAGAACTGTCCTTGGTTGGGGGATGTTGATGGATGGAAACAACTGTAATGTACTATCTGGTATCAAGGAGATGACCAAACATGGGAAAACTGTGTTGAAGGGGTGAAAATGCACGGGGATGTAGTGCAGGGAAAACTACATAGTGATAGGAGACATAAAGGTCTAATGGTGGTCAACATTTTTTCTTGGATACAAATATCTTGCAGAGGGTGGGAGAGTAGTGAGATGCCCCAACCAAGGGTAATAGAGGTTGTGATTTTCCAAGGAAAAAGATGTCATCGGGTGCGATGGCCAAAATCTATTGTACTTGCTGAAATGTAAAATGTTATTTTTACAATTACCAAATGAATAAATAATGGGGCTGAAAGTACACGTACAGAAATGGGTGGCCCAATGGAATATGGCTTGGTCTATATAAGGTGTACGTAAATAAGGGTGGAGGGTGGGGGGGGCATTGGTTAGTTTTTGTACTAGTTATATGAATGGAGGGTGATGTTGTAGATGAGAAAGTGATGGTGAATGGTATGGAAGGTTGATAACAATGCGGAGGTGCATTAAATGTAAACGAGAATTAGAAGGTGGGATTCCATTAGGAGGTGGGTTGCATGATGAGGAAGAAATATGAGGTTATTGTTCTGGAATGTAACACTACCGGGACTCTCAATCCTAATGGTTAGAACAACATGAGTGTTAGTATGCCAAGGGGTAGATAAATTTGGGACAACTCATGGGGAGGGAGCGAGAGAGCTACCAGATGGCGGTACCAGAAGGGAAATGGAGGAAATGGTACCATAGAGTTGGGAAACCTAAGGATTATTGTTCAGAGGAATGTTTGAGAAATGAAACTGTGAGAAGAGGGTTGAATGGTATGCCAGTATTAAATATATACCTATAGGAGGCAAGAGTAGCCATAACTAATGGTGTGAAAAGGGTTCATGGGTGAAAATATGCACATTCAAAACAAATACTCGACATGAAACATATATGCTAAAAATAAACATCTGTATAACAACTGCATGATAAGGAAATGTGGACAAGGGGGTGCATACCTATGCCTAGGTAAGCTGAAGGGGGTCCCTGGGTCTCCTGACTAGAAAGAGAATATCATAGTACTATTGTGAAGGTGATGGAATTTGGATCCCATGGGTGCAAGCGGTGAAAAAAATGGAGTTGGAATGCTCCTGAACGAATGGAGGGGAGTTGGGCCAAAGGTCGTATATAAGGGATGGGGCCCACATATCCATTTCATTTGTACTTTCTATTTTGGAGGTTAGAGAGTTGTTGTGTGGGATTTTATGAGTGGTGAGAGAGCAGATGCTACTAGATTCAAGTAGTGAGAGACGCAGGTAAGCCATCAAAACCCCTTACATAGTGTAGGTGTGTTTTTGGGAGGGTAGGGGTACTTACGGATGGTCGTAAAAAAAATTGTTGGCTAGGGTAGGAGATCCATGTGGGTGATAAAATGATCCCCTCTCACATGTGTGTGGGTTTAGCTATTGAGGTCACATGAAGAGCATGACTATATCATCAACATCTATGCATATGTGCATGGGGTTTGGGTTTTTAGCCACGCAGAGGGGG
>CBVK0101679274.1:0-10691 GCA_900067695.1 Picea abies | reverse complement strand
ACTCAACAGTCCCTTTGACCTACTTTTGTGGTCATTAGTCGAACATTAATAAAATTATCTTATCTTATCTATCTAAAGTTTTGTGTTAAGTACACTACAGGAAAGGTCTACTAGAAGATCACAATGCAAAACCTTTAAGAATGTGGTGGCAAGACTATTCTAAAAGGAGCCACCCCCTTTTTGCATTATATATATATATATATATATATATATAAAGGGAAAAGTTAAATCATATCAATAAAGGGGCACATAGTATGTAGTATTATAAAGGTTCAAAACACATTTGAGAGGGAGGTCGTGAGTCAAAAGGGGCCACCCCCTTCCATGACTTATGCTACGACTTACTATGACATAAAATGTGCCACCCACATACTTAGCCCATACAACAACTTGACTTTATGACATGACATGGATTACTGAAAGAATATATCATTATATAGAGGGGGCTTTTCATGTTTAAGTGGGGCCATCACACATCGAGCCATCTTCTATGTAATATTATGTGGGTCGCCCCCTATTATCCTATTCAACCACCATGGCAAGATAACATGGACAATACAATTAACATGGCACTTGCATCATGTGAATTTTGAAGCCGCATCCTACAATCGTGGGTTCTCAAGTCACGAGGGAAGTCGACCATTGCATAAACCGATCATCGGATAGCATAAAGTTGTGGGTCGCCTTGGTAATAAATTCAATTTATGGATGGCTAGATATATGCCAATCAGCAAGCTTCCTAACCAATCCTCAAGCCTCAACCCATTAGTGATAACGTTGTGCATGGGTCCGCTCACACATTCTTGGAGCCATAGTTTCTTTTGAGTTTTGATTATGATTTAATCCATGAGCCACCATACTTGTTTTTATGAAGCTGCCAAACTATGAAAGGGTCAATTTCATTATGGCTAGGCATGTATGTTCACAAGAGCCAATACATGCTATATTGAAGCGTTGATATAAATCAAGGGACCATCGATACATCCACACTCCTTTGACTGAAGTTTTAATTGACTTAATCCATGAGTGCAGCCACCATACTAAAAGCAAATTATTAGCATTGGTTGTTGTCTAAATTCGTGCAAATGTCTTGGATGTGGAGCATCTAGGCTTTGAAGAATACAAATGGAATATTTTATTATTTTCTTGGCAAACATCTCATCTAAAGGGAATTTGTTGTATGAAAGGCCACTTTTGAAGGAGTGCGTCCAACATTTGACGAATCGTCCAACTCTCAAGGATAAATTCTAATGGCTATATACTCTCAAAAAAGGTGGATCCAAAACCAATTCATGCTATTTTGGTAAATTAGTTGAGGAAGTTGTTAGCCTCTTAGCTCTTTTGGGTAGTTGTTGCAACTAACTCCATTATTCTATCATTGTTGACTTGGTTGTTGGAGTTAGTTAGAGGAGATAATATTATTTTCGTTTTCCTATAATATTTTATTGGAGGAAGTTGAGATCTCAAGAAACTCCTTGCTACTTTAGTAAGCAAATTGTTGAGAGCCTTATTTTTATTATATTCCTTGGAGAGAAGTGGATTTAGGAAAATAAATCATATTTTATTGTACAAGGAGTTAGAGCTCAAATCTATATAAGGATTTGCTCACTCCATTTATAACTGGGATTGGAATTAGTAATGAATGGAAGAACTTGTGAGCAAGCTAGCTCCAAACTTTGGAGGATTTGGTCTCTTATCTATGTAAGTTGTGGTGTTGTTTATATGTAATTTTTATGTGTGGATATATGTTTTAGAGCACCATTTGGAGGTCATATTTTGCAGGATTATGAATGCCAAAGGTAACATAGGGCCATAGAGGAGTACCATGCTACATTGGAGTAGCATATAGTGGTATAGTTAACTCATATCCTATAGTCTTTGGTCATCTACCTTCAAATATCACAACATTGAACATTATAAATCACTTGATTAAGTGTGTCTGTAGACAGTCTTGGGGTAAGGGGCCACCTTATTCTTTCTTTGAGTTGTGGATCTAAATAGACCCTCTCCCTCATAACCTTGCAAGATCCTAATCACCAAAACTTAGGGGTACAATTATTCACATGTTTTGATTGTTTGTTGAGCCTAAGTCAATCATTGAACCAAGTCAAGGTGTGTAGAACACAGTGTATGGCTGCTTATATGCCCTTGATTTTCCCTCTTGAAATTACTTAAATGACTCCATAGCCCAAATACATAAGACACTAGACTCCCTTTCACTCATCACCTCAAGCCCATTTCCATTTTCCCCTTTTCATTCACATTGTTACTAGGTTCTCTTGACTCCCACTCATTACTACACAAAGTGTGCCTAGTTAATCATTAGGGATAACCACCTTGACTGGGAAGCTTTCCTGAGTCTAAAGTGCAAGGGAGTCTTGGTGAGGTGACAATGGCCAACCTCCTAAGTTCCACAAGGCTAGTACCCTATTTTTGGGACTTCAAGCTAAAGGCGCTAGTTTGTGTGGTAACATTTTGGTGTCGTTGCCAGGGACAAAGCCCATTTCCCAAAAGACATCTTGTAGATCAGCTACAACCTTGGATGAGGGTGTTCATTGAAGATCTTTCTCATCTTGGCAACTCCATTGAAAGAAGAAGCCATTTTCCCTATTGCAGGTTTGACAACTAGTTGATTGTTGGGTGAAGCAAACAACTTTTGAAACCATCAAGTTCACCTTAGCGACTCCAAAGCTCTCTATTTTGGTAAAGTATGAAGACACTTTACATGTTCATTTTCAAATTTGGTCTCTCTTGAAGAATTGAAGTATGGATTTCTACGAAGAAAAGGATCTCTTGTTGATTCAAATAGAAAATGACCACAAATGGTTTGTAGAATTTATTGAATATTATCAAGCAAAATATTGTAATCGTGGTCATTTAAATCTTGTAAATGAAATTTCTCTATCATACAATCATGAGGTATCATATTTAGAGGATGAAGGAAAGGATCCTTTATTGATTATGATAGAAAATGACCACAAACGGTTTGTAAATTGCATGAAAGATATTGTAATTGTGGTCAAGAAAATTTTGTAAATAAAGATGATCATAAATCTTCTCTATCATACAAGCATGGGGTTTCATATTTGGAGGCCATTAGTAAAAATGAAGAAGCATCCATTGTATCCACCACTGAAGTTCATGGAGACTTTTTTCAAGAGCCAACTCTTGAGGACCAAGTGCATATTGAAGACCAAACATATGAAGAAATTTCTCAAGAGCCACCTCTTGAGAATTAAGCATATGTTAAAGATCAAGTCATTGAAGAGCCTTGTCATGAATCCATCCAAAAAGATCAAGAGCATGAGGAGGCGTCTGTTTCATCCACTTCATCAATTCATGAAGAAGAAAGTTTGGTAAGCTTCACTTTTCCTCAAGTTTCTAAACCTAAGGATACACTAGTCAAAAATTTTGAGGAAATTTCAAATTCAGATTTTGCTTCTACACATAATGAAGATATGGATGTTCAAGAACGTGCTTTTAAAGACATACACTTTCAGCAATTTAATCATAATGTGGATGAAGAATATTGGAAATTCATGGAGGATCCTATATATGATTCATCTAATGAAGGAAGTGTTGATCTAAAGTTTATTAGGCAGCCTGCAGCCTAACATAGAAGCAAATAATCTTCATGAATATTCAGAAATTTATGAGGCAAGTTTCCAGCAATATTCACATCACATAATTCAGAAATTTTTCATAATAGTGAATATTACTTCAGAAAATTTCCTGCCACCATTATCTTTAGATTTTGGTGGATTTTCATGTAAATTACAAGCTGGAAATCTAGAAATTGTATAGGACAGCAAGATAAAGATTTAGATGTAAGCTAAAATTTTCATCAGTCGCATATGGACCAGCAAGCCATTATATGCACTCAAGCTTCAATTTCCAAATCTGAAAATGTAACTAGCACTTTCTATTCATACTCATCTAAAGGTAGTTTTGTGATGGAGAAGCCTAAAAATATAATTTTTGAGGATAGATGTGATGGTCCTGTTACCCCCCAACCTAGGGGTAACTAGAGGAGATCATGTCTCATGGCCCACAATGAAGACAGTGATCCTGTTGATGATGACGATCATCATGTCCACCATAACAACCTAGCAGCCCCCCTCAGATTGTCTCTTATACTTTGGATCAGCCAAGCTCATCACATCCAGTCAACTCAATGTATGGGAGATGGTAAACCAGTGTCACCATGAGGTATGTTGGTCTTTATTTCATATGAAGTGTTGTGTTTAATACACTAGGCATGTGAATAAGGGTCATTAGTTGAAGTTGGAGAATAGATCATAAGCTCAAGAAGTTATGTTTGTTTCTTTGTTTCACCTTGGTGGCCAACATCTGTGCCCTAGTCCCGTGTTGTCACCCCTAAGGAAAAGGGATACTACCGGGGGGCCCTCACAAGGGTAACATTCTGTTTCCCCACCACACTTAACACTTACCATCCTAGAGCCTGTCACAGTGTACTAAACTTCAGTAATGGGTCATGGTTCATTCTCTCATGAGAAGAGGGGCTAAAGGCCCAGAGGTTGATTGCAGTGGCTAACAAAAGAAGAATAAAGAAAGAATAATGCTAAGGAAAGAAAGAGAAAATAGCAAAGGACTCTTAAAATCCAGTCCATACTTGAGCTCTAACCTTTCCACATTTGCCCCAGTCCCAAGCAATGATGCTATAGCTTGAAACCTTATAAAGGGGACTTGCAAATATGATAAAAGGACAAATAAAAAGGCAAATTAACAGGTTTGAAAAAGCATAGCGCTTAGAAAGTGGTAACTCAAGAGCAAGTGCACCCTCCATAAAGGCGCTCATAGAAATTGATTCATGACACCATAAACCATGAAATAAGCCCAACACATACCACTATCACACTTACTCTTGAAGAGTTCTTTTCTTTCACTATTTTGGTTGGGACGCCTAATAGGGTCAGATGAAGGTTCTCCCATATTCAAACTTGTCAACTAGTCTACTAGGGTCAGATGAAGGTTCTCCTAGATCTACTAGTCAGCAACGTGGTGGGGATGATGGTGAGGATCTTGCTCTTTCTGCAAAGGGCATGAAGAAGACCAAGGGTGGGGCCAAGCAACAGCAAAAGGGAGGTTCTCCCAAATCTACTAGTCAGCAACGTGGTGGGGATGATGGTGAGGATCTTGCTCTTTCTACAAAGGGCAAGAAGAAGACCAAGAAGGGTCCCAAGGGTGGGGCCAAGCAGCAACGAAGGGAGGTGAGAAGCAAAGGGATATGAGCAAAGTTAAATGCTTTGCTTGTAACAAGATGGGGCAAAATGCTTTGCTTGTAACAAGATGGGGCACTATGTTGGACAGTGTCCCAATAGGAAGAAGAAGAAGCAAGGTGGTACAGCAGCATCAACTGAGGAGGATGAGTTTACCTCTCAGTTTGAGAGGGATATGTCCTTGTTTGTCAATCTGTCTACAGTTGAGACACCATCCAGTGTATGGTACAAAGACAATGGAGCTTCCAGTCATATGTCTGGTGTTAGAGAGCACTTTATTGATCTTACAGAGTCTGGGATCAAGTTGGAGATAGTGCTTGGGAATAACACCATAGTCAGGGTTGTTGGGCATGGCACAGTTTCCTTTTAGAGGGAGCTGAAGCCACCCATGGTGTTCAGGGACGTCTTGTATGTCCCTGGGCTAAAGAAGAACCTCATATCAGTTTCCACCATTTAGGATAGGGGATTTGAGGTGTCTTTCCGAGGTGACAAGGTCCTCATTTACCCTAAGGGGTCCAATATCACATCATCTAGAGTGATTGGGACTCGTGATGGAAAAATATACATACTCAATTTTCATCCATTACATGCTTTGGCTAGTAGCAGCAACAACAGTGAGTTGTGTGAGCTTTGGCATAGGAGGATGGCTCACTTGCATCATGGAGCTCTGAGGGTGTTGAGGGAGATTGTGACAGGATTGCCACAATTCGACATTGAGCATTAGGAAGTATGCAGGGGGTGTGCTCTTGGGAAGTACACCACAACTGTCTTTTCGAGCAGTGATAGTAGATCAGCTAGGATACTTGATTTGGTACACTCTGATGTGTGCAGGCCCATGTCATCAGTTTCCTTAGGTGGATGTGACTACTATGTGACATTCATTGATGACCACTCCAGGAGGACCTGGATCTATTTCCTGCAGACCAAGAGTGAGGTATTCAAGAGGTTCCAAGAGTTTAAGGCTTTAGTGGAGAACCAAATAGGAAGAAAGATCAAGGTCTTGAGGTCGTACAATGGGGGTGAGTATACCTCCACAGAGTTCAGAGACTTCTGCACCCATGAGGGTATTAGGAGATGGTTTATCGCTCCTTATAACCCCCAACAGAATGGGGTTGTTGAGAGGAAGAACATGGCTATTGTTGGTGCAGCGAGATCTATGTTGCATGATCAGGGGTTGCCATTTTTCTTATGGGTTGAGGCTTGCAGTACTGCAGTGTATTTGCATAATAGGAGTCCACATAGAGCTCTGGGGAGCAAGACTCCTGAGGAGGCCTTCATTGGGAGGAGGCCAAATGTTGGACACCTTCACATATTTGGGTGTCTGAATTTCTCACAGAAGAGGACAAAGTTGGATCCCACGACAGAGAAGGGGATCCTAGTTGGATACAGCGGGGTCAAAAAGGCCTATCGAATCTATATACCAGCACTGAGGAGAGTTGTTGAGAGGAGAGATGTTAGATTCGAGGAGGATAGAGCCTTTCAGAGATCTTGTGAGTTGAGAGATAGAGTTGAGGAAGTCCCACAAATGCAAGATGATACATCACAAGGGACAGCCTCAAGTGTCTATTACACCAAGTTCAAGGGTGATTGGTCCACCCAATACAACTACATGATCACGTGTCTGGTACACGGACCACAGGTGCACATGCTTCGGAATCTCAAACATCTATGGTGAGATCTATGGATGAGACTGAGGGGCATGAGGGTACTGCTACACGGGAGGTTACTTCAGGGAAGAGGAAACTAAAATGGTTTCAGGAGACCTTGAAGGAATCCAAGGAGCTAGTTGGTGAACCCCAGAGGTTGATGAGAGAAAGCAGAGCACCAAAGAGGTTTGGTTCTTACTTGGCCATGGTGACTAGCATCACAAATTCTGAGCCCACTACTTTTGAGTAGGTAGCAGACTAGCAGGTCTGGAGAGATGCCATGCAGGAGGAGTATGATTCCATTATGCAGAATGATGTGTTGGAGGTGGTGCCTAGACCAAAGGGGAAGTCAGTGGTGACTTCCAGGTGGTTGTACAAGATTAAGTATGCTACAGATGGTAGCATGCCCTCCCCCTTAGAATCAACCTTGTCCTCAAGGCTTGAGATGAGGAAATCGTTGCAGAATGGTAGCAGGCTCCCAAGTGGCATCTGCTGGAGTTGTATCTTTCCACTGAACTAACACTTCTTTGATGGCACGCTGATGAAGATGATGCTCTCGCTAGTCCAAAACTGTTTGTGGTTGCAACCAGATGGATCCTTCTTCATCCAACTCGGGAAGGTTGGTTTGATTTTGGCACTTAGTTCTAATCACCTTCTTTAAGCAAGAGACATGAAAAACAAGAATATGGAGCTTAGAATGATTGGGTAAAGCTAATTGATAGGCCACTTGCACAACATGCTTGAGAACTGTATAATGACCATAAACTTTGGGTGCTAGTTTCTGACAATGTTCAGCCTTGAGTGAAGTTTTCTTATAAGCTTGCAGCTGAATAAAGACATGGTCTCCTTCAGAAAATTCTCGTTCTGAGCGACCTTGATCAACTTGTTGCTTCATGCGATTTTGATCCATGAACAAACACAAGGCTCGATTTGTGGTGAGAGGATTCTCTCAGGTTGAGGGGATTGACTATGATGAGACATTCACACCAGTTGCGAGATATACTTCCATCATGAGTATTATGGCCATTGCAGCAAAGATGGTTTGGAAGATCCATCATATGGATGTGAAGACGACATTTCTGAATGGTCTTATAGAGGAGGAGGTATACATTGAGCAGCCACAGGGGTTCGAGGTGTTTGGGAGAGAGTCCCACATGTGCCTCTTGAAAAAGGCATTGTATGGTCTGAAGCAAGCTCCACGAGCTTGGTATTCCAGGATTGATTCTTACTTGCTGCAAATGGGCTTTGAGAAGAGTGAGGTCGATCGGAATCTCTATTACATTGCTTGTGGAGAGGATACTCTCATTCTTATCCTTTATGTTGATGACTTGTTTATCACTGGAGAGGAGGAGCTCATAGTTGATAGCAAGAGGGGTCTTGCTTCAGAATTTGAGATGAAAGACATAGGACTAATGCATTATTTCTTGGGCATGGAGGTTTGGCAGGAGGATGGGCACGTCTTTCTGGGACAAGGGAAGTATGCAGTGGGTATTCTGAGCAGATTTCAAATGGAGAATTACAGACCCATGTCGACACCTATGATCACCAACTGGAGGAAGCTTAGTGTTTTTGAGTCCGAGTTGGTGGATGCCACGAGATATCGTCAGTTGGTTGGTTCATTGATGTATTTGGTCAACACTAGACCAAATATTTGTTTTTCCGTGAACACTCTCAGTCAATATATAATGGAGCCTACGAGAGTACACTTGATAGCAACAAAACATGTTTTGAGGTACATAGCAGGATCAATGGAGTATGGTTTGGACTACGTCAGAGGTGATGGGGTCAGGTTGATTGGCTATACGGACCTAAATCAGTCACAGAACAGACCTGTGGAGGCAGCCTCAAGTGTTAGCTTTTGGGGTAGCTCGGACACGTACTTCCGCATTGGCGATGCCTAGCATGTGGAGATGTCCGACCGACACTCTCTAGAGTGCCATTTATGTAATGACTAAAGTGACTTTTGTAAGGTAGAGTGACTTAAGTGATTTAAGTCATCTCAACGAAAGATTAAGTTGTGATCGTTAGATCGTGAGATCCAAGATCTAATCTTGGCCATTGAGATCTAGGATTAGGGTTTTAGTCATTAGGGAACTATAAAAGCAGATCTAAGGAGAGTGAGAGGCACACAATGAGTGTATAGGAGCAAGAGGGAGTCTTGCTCATGTACCTTTATATTTTTCTCATGTAGCGTAGGAGTAGGAGGAATAAGCTCTTGAAAAGCATTATAGTAGAAGAATAAACTCTCTATTATGAGCATTTTTCATGTACTTTGGGAGCTGAAATACCAGTCAAAGCATGCAGGGAGATCTATGGTCCCACATCCTATGAAGCAAATGGAGGAACATCTTCAACAGGTAGGGTCTCCTGAGGTACAGCTTCAGCTTCATCATTTGAAATGTCCTCTGAAATGGACATAAAGAGTTTTTGCTCCTTACATTTATGTCCGAGAAAATATTTCTCATCACAGTTGTAGCATAGACCTTTAAGTTGGCACTCTGCAATTTCAATGCAAGTTAACTTGTGGATCTTGAGGGGTGGGGAGGACGAAGAGAGATTGGTAGGAGCAGAGATAGTGGGAAGGGGATGAGGAATAAAGGGTGGTTTTTTAATTTGAGCATTTACCACTGTTTAGGCTTCCCTAGCTCTTTTAGAGGCTTCCAACCAAGTAGTGGGACAAGCTATTAAGACTTGTGCATGTATTTCTTCTTTCAAACCATTGATAAAACAATATAACATCGGTGAGAGTTCTTATGCCATTGCCAACATCCAAGATCAAAATATAAGACACCCACATGAAGTTTCATTAAGTCATCTGTAAGATCTTCGGCTAGATGGGCGTGGAGACCCTCACCCAAGTCCTCAAGGAGGTGGAACTTGGGGTTGCTCTAGCACCCAAGTGTTACACTAGTTGGGAAAGTGGGTGCCTTGGGCATGCGAACGCACCAAAGGGATTTCCCAAGTATGAAGCGACCAGGAGATTGGGGCACACCAGCATGAGGAGCGTACCAAGGTTGGGGTAAGTGCATGAGTTTGTTTGGGCAACCAGGTCCGTGAGGAGGCGCAACGATTCGTTTGGGTGACCAGGTCCACGAAGAGGCACAACAATTCATTTGGGCACATGGGTTCGCGAAGGGGCGTGACACCCCCAAAGGATGCTACGGTTCGCGATGATGACCTTCCCTATAAGAGAACAAGGGCGCACAACCAAGGAAGGCAGATTTGGAAGACAAGGAGAACAAGTTCAACTTTGTGATTCTAAGGCAGTCTTAAACGAAGAGGGGTGAGCTCCCTCAAGGAGCCAAGTCACTCCACATGGGAGCATGTATGCGGCCTTGAGGTGATTTTGTGGGAAGAGTTGGGGTGACCTTTTTGGTTGAGTTTGGGGGAAGTCTTGTCGTAGGTATGAGAAGGCATGCTAGGAGACAAAACCGCAAGTCTGTGTGAAGCCTTGCAACAAAGAAGAGACGAGAAGTCTACGATTGAGGGCACGTCTGAGGTGCACCGCAAAAGGTTGTGGAGACGATTGCGATAGAGAGTCTTGGTGTGACGAATTTGTGTATGAGTGTCTTGGTGAGGTGAGGCGAGTTGTGTTACTCCAGTTGTAAACCGAGCCAGTAATGCTCATATTATAATTGTTTCGCAATAACAAAGATTTAGCCAGGTATTAGGCACGGTTTGTATCGCCCGCACTATATCTGTGTTTCTCTTGTTTGTGTCGCAAGTGTTCTCTTCGTTTCATGGATGTATGATTATATATGACTAAGTGTTAAGATGTTAACAATTGTCTAAGTATACAAGAGTT
>CBVK0101679251.1:0-14893 GCA_900067695.1 Picea abies | reverse complement strand
TTCATGCCACACCCCATAGGAAACATTTTATAGATTATGATCAAGGTGATTTTGGACAGGTTCATTTGGGTGATGATGCACCATGCAAAATTGTTGGAATGGGAAAGGTAAAAATAAATAAAAGGAATGGAAACTAGTGGTTGTTGAAAGAGGTAAGACATGTTCCAGATCTAAGGAAAAATCTAATTTCAACAGGGTAGTTGGAAAGTGAAGGTTGTGTATCCATATTTATAGATAAGGTGTGGAAGGTCACCAAAGGATCAATTGTGATAGAAAAATGAGAGAAGGTAGGTACATTGTATTTATGTACTGGTAATACTAACTCATCTATCTCTTTAGCTTCTACAGGACTGAATACAACATTGTGGCATCATAGGCTTGGACACATGAGTGAGAAGGGAATGTAGCTACTTCAAAAAATAAATTTGTTGCCATATATTAAAACAATTGATTTGGATTTCTGTGAGCATTGTGTTTATGGAAAAAAGAAGAGAGCCATATTTCTCAGAGTCATAAAAGAAAAGAAGAGTGAAAGGTTAGATCTTGTGCATACATATGTATGGGGACCAACTCAGGTATCATCTCTTCGTTCCTCTCATTATTATGTTACTTTTATTGATGATGCAACTAGAAAGACTTGGGTTTATTGCATTCAACAAAAATATGATGTTTTTGATACTTGTAAGAAATGGAAAGAGTTGGTTGAGAATGAGATAGGAAAAAGGTTGAAGTGTCTCAGATAAGAGAATGGAGGTGAATGTTGCAGCAAGGATTTTGATGATTACTGTTCCAGCCATGGGATTGGTATAAAGAAGACATTTCTAGGAACACTACAAGAAAATGGTGTGTTAGAAAGGATGAACATGACAATCATGGAGCGTGCAAGGAGTATGTGATTGCATGCAGGTTTTTCCTTACAGTTTTGGGAATATTGAAATAGGCACGAGCCACCTACACCTACAAATCCTCACCTGCTCTCAGGATCATTCAAAAATCCCTTTCTACTGAGCCGAAGCAGCTCCTTGGATTCCCTCGGGAATCATTGTGAAAATCTGACCCATGTGTCTTTTTTTCTTCACCTTCTCGGCCTCTGCACCGGACCGTGAAAAAATTCCCCTCAGGAATCTGAATATCAGGTTTCAGGGTTTCGTGTCCCCCGTCATCAAGAGTCCCTGTACTCTTCAATCCTCGATCACCGATGAGATCCTTTCGGCCTTAGCCCCTCCCTGGCTAGGCTCCTAGTCCATGTGACTAGTTCTCATAAGACCGCAGTCTTATGTTCCTGTTCGTCAGGGTTTTAGGCTTAAAAATCCCGATGAGCTCTTTTTCCTGCTAGCCCTCCAGGCTAAGCTCGTGGTCCATGTGACCTCTATCTCACAAGACCACAGCCTTGTGTCCTCATCGGAGTTTCGAACTTTCCAATGCCAAAATGAAATAGTCCTCAGGACTCGCGATTCCTCGAATCTCGATGCGCTCTCTACGCGTTAGCTCTCCTAGCTAGCTCCTGACCCATATGACCGCTAACTCACAAGACCACAGCCTTGTCTCCCATCAGGGCTACGGGGTTTCAAATGTCAAAATGCATATGTCCACGGGATTCCTGATTCCTTGAATCTCAATTCTCCACTATGATGGCAACTGGCCCACACAATGGCACTCCCCGCTTCTCTGATATGCTGACAGCTGCCCCCCACTCATCAGGGTTCCGGACTTCACAATTCCAAAATGCACAAACCCCTTGTCACCGGGATCCCCAATATCCCGATGACCCAAATTCCGATCAATGACTTCTTGTCAACCTTTCCCCGGTGGCTCCGATTGCTGCCACACGTCCCTTCCAAAATGGACGGTCCCGATTTCTCCAGGATTTCGAGACTTGTGATGTCCCGATTCTTTCAACCTCAGGAACTCAGATTTCCCGATAGCCAATATACCGACTCTCTGCAGATTTTTTATGAACGTCTCATATTATTCCGAGTAATTCCCCATGGAAATTTCCGATCTCATGTTCACGAGAATGCCGATATCCCGATGCACCAAAGTACCGATGGGCGCTCGATCTCCACTATGTGTCTCCACCAACGGATGGTCCAAATGTTCCCAGTTTTTTGAGACTTGTGATGTCTCAATTCTGACAACCTCGAGAATCCTAATTTCCCGACTACCGATATCCTGATGGCTCCACCCCTTGTCATAATTTTCCCTCCTATTCACAAGGACTTAACTCCCTCACAACTTCTGCAGATCCGACGCTATCGGTGATCCTGAACCAGATCTAACGACTCAGATCCATTCTCCTTCCCTGTCTCCTCCAGCTGCTCCTTGGACACGAACACCAATGGTCCATATCTAATTCCTAGCCCATCTGACAGCTGTTGTCACTCCCTCCTGAGCTTATGCACTTTCTTCCCAATCTTGGGAGAATTTCCAATTCCTCAAAGGCCTCAACCTTTTCTTCTTTTCTCCTCTGCAAACTCCTTGACTCTAATCTTCACCACGCATATGAAAATGATGTTCCTTCTGAGCTTTACTTCGACTCCTTGAAGGAGTCCTCAACTTCTGCACTCCTGTAGAGTCTTCTCATGCACATGCTGGTGCTATCTCTTCTGAGCTTTTGCAAACACTTAGACCCCTAAGGGGTTTTAGTTTCCTCGTTCTCCCACAAATGGAGAATACTTGGATGCCCTCCTGGCTATCCTTTCTGCTCAAGCAACCTCTTGCTGAGACTATCAGGGTGTTCAACAACCCTGAGAAGGTTCCCTCAGTGGACCCTTCCTCACTTCTAGAACTCAAAGAGTTCTCTTCTTTTCTGTGCCTGCCTGCACCCTTACTCAATGCCCACCTCGCAGAGTATCCTCTCTTTTCTCTCACTCAATGCCCACCTGGCAGAGCTCTCAAAATCCTCAATGATTCTGCTTCCTTTGAACGCACAACAGAGTTCCTTCCTATGTTCACTCCTTGCATTGGCTCAATGCCCACCTGGCAGAGCTTCACAGAATCCTTAATAGAATTCTGTCTGCAACTGTGTCTCTCTTACACAGCCTTGCCTCCAAGGTGTTCAACAACCTTGAGGTCTTCTTCCTCTGAGTTGTTGATTCCAACTCTTGTGCCACATCACGTCTTTGTCTGACTACGTAGAGTTCAGAAGTGCATCCTCTGTGCATGGCTATCAGAACCCGCAACGTTCTATCACACCCTCCTGGTGTTCAGCCTCAAATACCTTCACCTGAAATCAAAACACACTCCCGCAAATGAAAACCTACAGTATACATCTACAACATACATGAACACTCACAGACATTCATTCAACACACAGTAATGCAGGAAAAATTTCTCTATTTGTATTAAAATGGCAAATGCATGTATTTACAAGGTGTTCTCGAGCACGGCCTGTAACAAGTTCTTGGCTCTTCTCTCTTCTGCTCTCCACTCGTAGATCCTCTATCCTCTCTACCACTAGTACAAAATGAGATATGAAAATCTCTTTTACCTGAGGGGGCTCTTAGAGCGCTTCCCTCTAATCTACCTACCCTATTCAATTACATTGAATGGGTTGTCTAGTCTAGAATCAGATCTAGATCTCAACCATACAAACATTAATGGCTGATATTATCTACAGCCTGCACAAAGGAACGACTCTACAGATCAACAGCTTAAACATTAAAGTTACATTGAATTCCGATTTAGATGAGGCTGCACCTCTCTTTTAGCGTGCAATTTGAATTCATTGGCATGGTTGGCTAGCTGGTTGGTTGACGTGGAGAGATGCTCCTGTATCAAACTCCTCAGCTGCAAAAATCAAGAGCTCCTACTCATGCACTTCCCCTCTCAGCTATTGGAAATCCTCCTGGATCCCAAACAAATATCTGGAGCTTCCCATCTGCTCCATTTTTCTGCTGCTGTTGCTTCTTCGTTGCTACTGCTCCTGCTTCTCTTCTGCTCAGCCTCTCCTCGCTGGAAGTCTTTGCTGATCGGATCATCATCTCCATGATCGCTTTGATTACTTCGTCCAACTGCTCCCATGGTTGGCTCTGTTCATGCAGTCTCCTCAGTTGCAAAATTTTTTTGCACACGAGTAGATCACCATGATCTCCCATGCCATCCTCTTCATCTTCATCTGTGGCCTCAAGTTGCCACTTTGCTGCAGACTTTAGCTTTGCAGTCTCCTCCTGACTGGCTTTTTGTTCAGTCACCTTCTCTAACAGCTGAACTTCTGTCATTTCTCTTGCTGGCTCTGGATTGTTCAGCCAATCCTCCAACATTTCTAGCTCCATCTCCCATGGAGTGATAAATATTCCTGCCTGCTCTTTGTCTTCCTTTGCTGCTAGCTCCAGTGTTATAGCTTCTTCAGCTTCCTTGCTGAAAGCGTTGAGACACTCCTCAGAATGCTCATTTTCTTCCTCTACTTGAGCAGCTTCCAAAGTCTGCTCCAATTCTTCTTCTTTATTGACAGTCATCGTCAGCTATGACTGTTCTGCTGCTGTTGCTGCACCTGCAACACTGATTTCTGCCTCCTCCTGGGAAAATTGTAGGAATATTCCAATTCCCCCAATCATCAGAAGATCCTTCAGATCCTCCTCCTCCTTTGTCAGCTACACCCACTGATATAAATCCATCTCTGAATTTATGAGACCCTCAGATAGTCTCATCTCGGTCAGCTCCTCGGGCTAATCCAAATTCACCTGCTCATCCCAACCCACCTGGAAATATGGGATGGCTTTGCTGCCCTCTTGGTAGACTATGGAATCAACTAATTCCATCTCTGTTTCCTTTCCCACCTGGCAAACTGGAAACCTTCCGCTGCCCTCATGGTAGTCTTCAAGATCCCACAGTGACCTCATATCATTGCCCAGCTGGCAATGTGAAATTCCCCGACTGTCCTCATGACAGTCTCTGAGATCCCATAGTGATCTCATCTTATTGCCCACTTGGCAATCTGGAATTTATTTTCTGCCCTCCTGGCAGTTCTTGAGATCCTTGGCTGTTCCCAATTTATTCTCTTCCCTGAGAAATTTTCCAGTCTCTAGTTCACATACCAGAACCACCTTCTTATCCTATTGCAACTTCAATTCGAGCTCATCTATTTTTTCCATTATTTCAGTGAGCTATCTATCCATCCCTGCACGCTTTTCTGCCTTTAGTAACCATGGTGCTATCTCTGTTTGCCTTCTTGGCAGACCTGTTGTTGTCACTCCGCACTAAGAGTTCTACCAGCCTCATCTTCCTACAGTCTCCCTGACTGCCTTCTTGATTGCTGCCTACCTGTAAACAATCCTTACAGAGTCCTTAGCAACTCTGTCTTCTTTCACCTGAAATATATAGATGAATTTCCCACTTTGATACCACTTGATGCGTATCAGAGTGCTCTTTACCTCCTCCTACCTCCGTCTGCATGAAATATACAAGTAAGAATCAAAGCTCTGATACCACTTGACGTAGGCACGAGCCACCTACACCTACAACTCCTCGCCTGCTCATAGGATCGTTCAAAAATCCCCTTCTGCTGAGCTGAAGTGGCCCCTTCGATTCCCTTGGGAATCACTATGAAAATATGAACCACAGGTCTTTTTTTCTTCACCTTCTCGGTCTCTACATCAGACAGTGAACAAATTCCCCTCAGGAATCTGAATATCGGGTTTCAGGGTTTCGTGTCCCCCATCGTCGAGAGTCCCTGTACTCTTCAATCCTCGATCACTGATGAGCTCCTTTCGGCCTTAGCCCCTCCCTGGCTAGGCTCCTAGTCCATGTGACTAGTTCTCATAAGACAATAGTCTTATGTTCCTGTTCGTCAGGGCTTTAGGCTTAAAAATCCCGATGAGCTCTTTTTCCCGCTAGCCCTCTAGACTAAGCTTGTGGTCCACTTGACCTCTATCTCACAATACCACAGCCTTGTGTCCTCATCGGAGTTTTAGACTTTCCAATGACAAAATGCAATAGTCCTTAGGACTCACGATTCCTCAAATCTCGACACGCTCTCTACGCGTTAGCTCTTCTAGCTAGCTCCCGGCCCATATGACCACTAACTCACAAGACTGTAGCCTTGTATCCCATTGGGACTACGGGGTTTCAAATGTCAAAATGCATATGTCCACGGGATTCCTGATTCCTCGAATCTCGATTCTCCGCTATGCTAACAGCTGGCCCACACAATGGCGCTCCCCGCTTCTCTGATATGCTGACAATTGGCCCCCACTCATCGGGGTTTCAGACTTTTCAATTCCAAAATGAACAAACCCCTTGTCACTGGGATCCCTGATATCTCAATGACCCAAATGCCGATCAATGACTTTCTGTTGACCTTTCCCCGGTGGCTCCGATTGCTGCCACACATCCCTTCCAGAATGGACGGTCTCGATTTCTCTGATATTTCGAGACTTGTGATGTCCCGATTCTTTCAAACTCAGGAAATTTGATTTCTCGATAGCCAATATACCGACTCTCTGTGGATTTCTAACACCTGTCTACCCAAACAGACGGATCTGATTATTCTGGGTAATTCCCCATGGAAATTCCCGATCTCATGTTCATGGGAATGTTGATATCCCGATGCGCCAAAGTATCGACTGGCGCTCGATCTCTGCCATGTGTCTCCACCAACGGATAGTCCAAATCTTCTCGGTGTTTCAAGACTTGTGATGTCTCAATTCTCATGACCTTGAGAATCCTGATTTCCTGAGTGTCAATATCCTGATGGCTCCACCCCTTGTCGAGATTTTTCCTCTTGTTCACGAGGACTTAACTCCCTTGCAACTTCTGCAGATCCAATGTTGTCGGTGATCCTGAACCAGATCTAATGGCACAAATCTGTTCTCCTTCCCTGCACTCCTCCGGCTGCTCCCTGGACGTGAACACCAATGGTCTAGATCTAATTCCCAGCCGATTTGACGGTTGTTGTCACTCCCTCCTAAGCTTATGCACTTTCTTCCCAATCTTGGGAGAATTTCCAATTCCTCAAATGCCTCGACCTTTGCTTCTTTTCTCCTCTATGAACTCCTCAACTCTGAGCTTCGCCGCACGTATGAAAACGTTGTTCCTCCTGAGCTTTACTTCAAATCCTTGAAGGATTCCTCAACTTCTGCACTCCTGCAGAGTCTTCTCATGCACACGCAGATACTATCTCTTCCGAGCTTCTGCAAACACTCAGACCCGTAAGGGGTTTTAGTTTCCTCCTTCTCCCACAGATGGAGAATACTTGGATGCTCTCCTAGATATCCTCTCTTCTCAAGCAACCTCTTGTTGAGACTATCAGGGTGTTCAACAACCCTAAGAAGGTTCCCTCAGTAGACCCTTCCTCACTTCCATAACTCAAAGAGTTCTCTTCTTTTCTGTGCCTGCCTGCACCCCTACTCAATGCCCACCTAGCAGAGTATTCTCTCTTTTCTCTCGATCAATGCACACCTAGCAGATCTCTCAGAATCCTCAGTGATTCTGCTTCCTTTAAACCCACAACATAGTTCCTTCCTATGTGCACTCCTTGCACTAGCTCAATGCCCACCTAGCAGAGCTTCACAAAATCCTTATTAGAATTTTTTCTACAACTGTGTCTCTCCTACACAGCCTTGCCTCCAAGGTGTTCAACAACCTTGAGGTCTTCTTCCTCTGAGTTGTTGATTCTAGCTCTTGTGCCACAGCACGTCTTTGTCTGACTCCGCAGAGTTCAGAAGTGCATCCTCTGTGCACGGCTATCAGAACCCGCAACATTCTATCACACCCTCTTGGTGTTCAGCCTCAAAGACCTTCACCTGAAATCAAAACACACTCCTGCAAATGCAAACCTACAATATACATCTAAAACATACATGAACACTCACAGACATTCATTCAACACACAGTAATGCAGGAAAAACTGCTCTGTTTGTATTAAAATGGAAAATGCCTGTATTTACATGGTGTTCTTGAGCATGTTCTGTAACAAGGTATCGAATCTTCTCTCTTCTGCTCTCTACTCACAGATCCTCTATCCTCTCTACCAATACTAAAAAATGAGATATGAAAATCTCTTTTACCTGAGGGGGCTCTTAAAGCGATTCCCTCCAATCTACCTACCCTATTCAATTACATTGAATGGGCTGTCTAGTCCAGAATCAGATCTAGATCTCATCCATACAAACATTAATGGCCGATATTATCTACAGCCTGAACAAAGGCACAACTCTACAACTCAACAGCTTAAACATTAAAGTAACTTTGAATTCAGATTTAGATGAGGCTGCGCCTCTCTTTTAGCGTGCGATTTGAATTCGCTGGCATGGCTAGTTGGTTGGCTGGCTGACGTGGAGAGATGCTCCTGCATCAAATATTTTGTAGTTACTATTGTTTAGTTGATAAAAAAGGATCTTCAAGTTATTTGGATGGTGGCATTCCAGAGGAGGCATGGACAGGTAAAAAGGTAAACTATTCATTTTTGAATACTTTTGGTTGTGAAGCACTTGCCCATATTGATAAAGAAAATAGAAAAAAGCTTGAGGAAAAATCCAAGAAGTGTAACTTTATTGGATACAGTGTTAATGATTATGGTTTTTTCTTATGGGATTATAAAAATCAAAAAATCATTAGGAGTAGAGATGTCATATTAAATGAGAATGTCATGTACAAATATCAGTTTTAGGGAAAGAAACAGGAAAAAGAAAAACCATAATACACAATGCTTGATGAGATCACTGAAAAAGAAATTATAAAGGTACCAGAAAATCAAAATGTACAACAATAGGAGCAACATGTACCTCAAAATATTGCAAGTGTTGTTAGAATATCTACTAGGTTAAATAGACCCCCTAAATGATACTCTTCTTCATTGTATTATTTATTGTTGATTGATTCTGGTGAACCAGAATGTTATGAAGAGGCAATGCAAGTAGGCTCTAAAAAGAAGTGGGAGAAAGGCATGAAAGAGGAGATGGATTCCCTGATAAATAACTAGACTTGGGACTTGATTTAGTTTCCTGTAGGAAAAAGAGCATTATAGAATAAATGGGTTTATAAGTTGAAGGAAGAATATGGAGGAAAAAAGCGGTACAAGGCTAGACTTGTTGTAAAGGGGTTTGCACAAAAGACTTGTTGTAAAGGGGTTTGCACAAAAGAAAGGTATAGATTTTGATGAAATATTTTCTCTTGTTGTTGAAATGAATTCAATTAGGACTATTTTAATTCTTGTGGCAGTATAAGATTTACTTCTTGAACAATTATATGTAAAAACATATTTTCTCCATGGGAATTTGGAGGAAGAGATTTATATGTAACAACCACAGGGGTATGTTGTCAAAGAGAAGAAAAATTTGGCATGCAGGTTGAAGAAGAGACTATATGGCCTAAATAAATCTCCAAGGAAGTGGTATTTGAAGTTTGACAAGTTTATGACAGAACAAGGTTATAGTAGATGCCATTTTGATCACTATTTTTATTTTAAAAGGATAGAAAATGGAAGTTATATTATCTTGCTATTATATGTAGATGAAATGCTTGTTGTAGGATCTAATATGCATGATATAAATGTTCTCAAGAATGAATTAGCTAATTCATTTGCGATGAAGGATTTGGGTGCTGCAAAGAAAATTCTTGGTATAAGAATAACAAGAGACATGAAAAATCACAAATTGGCATTGTCTCAAGGTGAGTAGATAGAGAAGGTGTTGGAGAGGTTTAGAATGTAGAATGCAAAACCAGTTAGTACACCTTTGGACAACCATTTCAAATTAACCAAGGAAATATATCCCAAGACATGGGAGGAGATAAAATACATGTTCAGGGTCCCTTATTCATTAGCAGTTGGCAACTTGATGTATGATGGTTTGCACAAGACTAGATATTGCACATGCAGTGGGAGTTGTGAGCAGGTATATGAAGAATCCAGGTAAATAACATTGGGAGGAAGTAAAGTGGATTGTCAAGTATTTGATAGGTATTGCTACTCATGCATTATGTTTTGTAGGTTCAAACACTATTCTACAGGGATATGTTGATTAAGATATGGCAGGTGATAAAGATAGCAAGAGGAGCACCACAGGGTATGTTTTTACTATAGGTGGAACAAAATTAAGTTGGATTTTGAAAATACAAAAGGTTGTTTCAATTTCAACAACAAAAGAAGAGTATGTTGTTGCTACAGAGGCTAGTAAAGAAATGATTTGGTTATAGAGGTTTATGGAAGAATTGGGAAAGAAGTAGGAGAATAGAATGTTGCACTGTGACTGTGAGAGTGCCATTCATATTACAAAGAAATCGGCCTTCCATTCAAATACTAAGAATATACAACTCAGGTATCATTTCATATGATCCATCTTGGAAGATGGACATTTGAAGTTGGAAAAGATACATACTAGCCAGAATCCTGCAAACATGTTAACAAAGGGATTAACTAGGGAGAAACTGAGTTCCTACTCAGTTTCAGTTGGTCTTCAAGCATGAAGGTGAAGATGAGAAATTTTCCAGGTCCAAGAAGGATTATATTATGAAAGATACATCAACGGTGGAGTTGTTGAGATTAGTCTCAAAGTGGGAGATTGTTGGTTGTGGAGCCTAATTATCTTCTTGATTCATATATTTTTGTTTTTAGCCATGTTTATACCCCATGAAGACTATACACCCCATAATAGTGTACACCCCTCCACGAAGAGGTGGTAGGGGGGGATTTCCCCCCCTGTGACATCCAGGAGGTTCATCCCCTTGGCTGGGGGTCTGGGGGCAAGAGGGTGCACAAAGGAAAAATTGCCTTGTAAATGTATATTGTAATTTCAAAGTAAATCTAGACCGTTCATTATAAGGTCAGAGATTTGACGATAGAAGTTATGTTAGGGTTTTTTTCCCTAGAAGTAAACCTTCTTTTTATGAGGGAATTGTATTGAGGCTATGTATCATTGTGAATATTGTATTATGAGAGAGGATACTATGAGTTAAAGAATATGAAGTTACAACAGGTGTGTTGTACGTTGTATCCCTTCATTTTGTTGGATTATAAAAAGGAAGGACCTGGCAATTTCTCTGGTGGACGTAGCCCACAGTGGGTGAACCACGTATATTTGTGTCTCTATTGTGTTGTGTATCTTCCATGTTTTATTTTATTTCTCTGCGATCCTATTTTTTCTAACACCTCAAACCATGTATCATACCATCACCAAGGTGTACCACGCACAATCACTACCATGACATGCTTCAATCATGTACCACAAAAACATATGAATAATCCTAAAAGCTACCACATAAGTATACCTTTGATCCTGTAGCTGACCTGATACACAATATTACAAACCTGTAGCTCTTTCTTAACTTCAACAACAAGATAATAGCATATTCATCAAACTTTACCTTAGTCTCACATGACTAGTTTTGGATTAGTCACAAACCCTTGATTTCAACAAGCATAACTCCGTACCTGTAATGAATAATTTATGAAATTTTAACCACAAATACTCTAAGATATTTATTCCATCTTCTGAAAATTTAAGGGTTTGAAACTTCTTAGAATATAAGTTATAGGGGAAATGGAAAACCTTCGTGAATTTTATCCTATTCTAGAGAGAAAAATTGTACAACATGCCCCGGTCTCAATATTTTATATGTGATTATGAAACTCATACACAAGATACTAAATAATATTATCTTTCCATTTCAATTGGTCTCATATAATTTGGATCTACTATGAATAAGTTATGACTATTTTACCCAGAACACCTGTTTGAGACTAGTTTCAAGACTAACCAGGAATTTTTATCTTCCATAGAGTGTATCTCCAAAACTACAACGACCCAGAAGATGAAAGTTTTACCATAGGTACCTTAATATGTCTTCTAAATAATATCCATTTTTTTTTCTATATTGTTCATTCTAGAAAAAACGTTATAGTGAAAATGGTAAGATGACCTTTAAATAACATACCTTAGAACACATCACCACAAGACTTTATCCTCCCTTGGAATTTCTACCTTCTTCACTTCATCTTCCATCTCAAATTCGCCTCAAATCTCCTTGGTTACCTTAGATAAGAATCACTTAATCACATATAATATATTCAATAGAATGTGTGTGTGAATGTACTTATGATTGACTTCTTGAGGTGTATATATACTTAATTCTAAGTAACCTATTTCCTTAACTTTAGAGCTTCTTGAACTTTCTTGTTACAACCACTTTCTCTTTCATTAATGACTTGCAACCAATTAGGGGATTCTTAACCCATATTTTGGGCTTCCATAGAGGCTTCTTAGCCCATATTTGGGGCTTCCAAATTCATGACCTCATAACTCCTCAACCGTGAGGAACTACATGGCGTTCCCCATACCGTTGGAAATGATATGACATGGACTATCCATCTATGTGCATGTTACCTACAATTATACTATCCTTCATGCCCTTATTCCTTGATCAACTTTGGTTTCCATAACCACACCTTCAAGGATTCCTGTAGACTTCATCAAATGCACCCATCACATTTGTTGACATCAACCATTCTTGTTGACATCAATGGAAACTCACCATCGATATTGATCAAAACTACAGGATTTCTTGAACACTCTAAGGGTTGACATCAATGACAACCAACTGTCCAATAACTATAACATAAACTAGATATGAATTCATATATAATTTCTTGCTCTTCCTAAGTATTACCAACTGAAACAAAATCTCATTTGAAATATTGTGGGCCTAGTCAATTACTGCATTTTCATGAATTGAATGATGAGAATATATACAATATACATGGGAATTGAGGTTGTGGACTACTATCCAATTATTCTGGAAAATAACCAAAAAAATGATTTTTATGGGTACTTTAAAGAACATACTTCAATTTGAGTAGCATTGGTGTCACTCAGTGGACTTGTAAGGAAAATTTCAAGGAACTCCATTCCTCCGTTGTGAGATTTAATAAAATCATCTACTTCGACATTTTTGAATATCAGAGTAGGGTCAGGAAGTATTAACATTATTTTGAACACTAAAGGAGCCAACGAGATCAATGGTTTTAGTTGTATATGGATAATTCTTCTCTCGATATCGAATTTGTCAGTGTACCAGAGGACCAAATATTTGAAATCAACTACTTCTGGCTTGCATACAACCAATGCAGTACTCGATGTCCAAACCTTGTTCAATTTATTTTCTTTGGATGGGAGAGATGAGTACCACTTATATGCTTGTGACCACTGAAACTAGTGATCTTCCCATCCCAAGGTGTTGACAATGTCACCAAAACATAATTCTTTCATTTTACTTAACATGTATTACAAATATTTATTTCTATGAATATGTGGTGCTTTTGTCAATACAATATTTTTTACAACGGGGATTTTTAGTTTCTTATTTAATTTTACCACGTATTTCCTTGATTATCGAATTTTACCTAGCTCTTAATTCGAAGTTTCCAATTGCATGGTTTGATTTTAGATTTATGGTGAATATTTTACAAAAATCACGCCACTTAATAATGGTATTGAATTCATACGAGTCACGACTGATGTGGTGGTGGGAAATAAATGTCATCGGGAATGGTGATATCGTATTAGGGAGAATGAAAAATGGTTAAGTATGGAGGTGTAAAGTGATGAATGGAGAATGCATTATGGTGATTGCAGAAACATGGGAAGTGATATTACATGATATGGAGTGTGGAAGGGGAGATATGAGGGGGCTCTCACATCCACATTCGGGAAATATACTAAGTACCAAAAGGTTGATTTTGTGGGTTGCAAAAATATGTGAATCATTTTGGAGTATGTGGAAATGGGGGATGTGCGGTTGTGGGTCTAGGGAAAGGTGAATGAAAACAAATGGAGGAACCCACATATGCATTCAGGAAATGATTAAGTGTTAAAAAGACAAAAGGTGTGTTATGAGTGATGTGGAAATGGGAAGTGTATTTTTTACTATTGTGGGTTTGCGGGTTGTGGGTATTTGCAGGGTGAGGCATAGCTTAGCCTTTTGAAACAAAGAAAATGATCAAGTGTTAGGATTTTAGAGGGGTGGAAAATAAGCTAACTCTATATTTGTGGACTTGGTGCTAGCGCACTCTGCAACCCGCATTTTTAAAGAAAAATGGCTAAGTATAGGATATACAAGAGGCAAGAAAAATGATTATGGATGGACCTTTATACAATAATGTTGATTAACCAAAGTGAGCCTATATGGGTATACTCCATCTGTCACACTAGTGTTATGATAATTGGTGCATGGAGACCAATGAACCCACCATTATATCTATCCATAATACAACCACTTAAAATCCGTTAAACAAATTCAATTTTAATGCATCCATTGTATGACTAGCTATTAAAACTCTTCCTAGTTTTTAGTGTATTTGAAGATGTTTATTCTCACAACATACTTAATTGATAGAAAAAAGTAAAAACGGTTCTCTGTAACTTCAATAATCCCATTGTGGTGGTATGATCGAGTTGTTTATGCACATGAATCAAACAAATAAATAACCATTAAGTAAATATTATTAGGAAAATAGGGATTAATTGAGGTTCTTTATGTAAAATTGTTAAGAAAATTCTCTTTGGAAAATAGGGACTAATAAAGGTTTTCAATGTAAATGAAAAGTAACAAACTTAAAAAAACCTCTATGATACCATAACGTGTGCAATTCAAAATGAAGAAAAAAGTTTTTTTAGAATATATATATATATATATATAGATAGATAGATAGATAGATAGATATAATGAGTGAAAAATATGGTGGGTTAGCTTAAGTGGAGGTCAAGGGTCAAGTCCCTGGGTTGACTTCCTCTATAGATAATATTGGGCCTGAATCAATGTCCCCGCCAAGTTAGGTTACCAAAACTACAAGCAATTGGTTTACCCTAGGTACCATGTGTTAGAAAAGTAGGTGTGTGTTGTAGGAAAATTCCCCTACGGACAAGTGAATGCCTTCTTATATCTTAGACCCCTATGACCA
>CBVK0101679247.1:0-23442 GCA_900067695.1 Picea abies | reverse complement strand
TCTTCCGATCTCACTGAAGATGTTGTGCGGGTAGAGTGCCCACATCTTTTTGAATATTTTTGAAATCTTTTTGTTGTTGTGTAAATAAGTTTCACTAAGGACAGTGAAAAAATAAGGGGAGGGGATTGTAACACCCCAAGGATGATCCCCTTTTGAATTGTAATTATGTTTATAGGTTAGTGAGTCAAGTGCTTATAAGCTTGAAGACTTATGTGTTTATTAGGCCGGAGAGCCTAGATTCTAAGGCCAATGAACCTAATTTTGTATATTTAAATACTCACATCATTAATAAAATTGCATCTCTATGTGTAGACCGACCATGAAGAAAGAGTTATGGGGGACTAAGCTCCACTAGGTAGGGAAAGGGAAGGGGCTAAGTATCTAGCAATAGGGGATAAACTAGAGGGATTACCTATAAAGGAATAATATTATATTAATATTTCCTAGAGGCTAATGTTTGACATATCCTATGTTGTCCTAAGTTCCTAGGGAAAGGGAACGAGTGTTAAGTGGAGCTCATGTAGCTTCAGGAAGACATGTGTCAACCTGGGCGCATGCAGTTTTAGGCAGAAAATTCAGCTCATTGGGGGTTCCCTCATCATTCTAATGATGGTCACCACTTTGGAAGTCAGCCATACTCCCCACTGATGCATGCACTGAGACAGAGAGAGCCTTGACACAACTAGCCATTGCCTCTGTCATCGATCTCTGCAACTTCTGAAACCTACACACCAGTGTTATGAAGATAACCATTTTTCCTGTGAAGAACAACATGACTATGTAGTGTTAGAGCCATATCAGGCCTTATGTTTTCTTGTTGTTACCCACGTTTTCTTTCAACTAGTGTGGCTTGTTTTCATTAATATATCCCATACCAAGTTTTTTGTTGTGGAAGTTACCTGCTAGACTTAGGAGCTAGATAAAAGAGGCAGGTTTTACAGCATGTGAGTAAGTCTCTCCAGGTGAGAGAGTGTTTTGGGGAAGTGAGTTCTCCTGGAGGGAGTCTTGTAGCAGCTAAAATACTCCAAAACTTTCAGTCCATCATGTTGTTGAAGCCCTGGAAGGGAGATGAACATTCGATGGACTTATGATAGTGAAGGTGTACACTCTTAGGGTGGGACAAGTGTGTAGGGAATGAGGGTCTATGGGTTTTTGGCATAAGTGGCTCCTGGGATAAAATCCTTCCTATTAATCTATGTGACTTTCCTGTTGTCCTTTCCAAGCCTAGGAATCCCTTTCCCAGTGGAATTTAATCCCAGCTCGGGGGTGACCCACTACTGAGTATGATGAGAAGCATGGTCTAAGGATGGGAGGTTCGTGGGAGGTATTCACGTAGTTGGTGGTCATATATTAAAATATAAGTACCAAATATTTGGTCTCTGTATCATGTGTATCCTGAATTCAAGTTATAATGTTATTAGAATTGTTTGTATATATTGCATGTATGTTTTAATGTTGTTTCTGCATGAATAGGTGTACGAAAAAAATGTTATAACTACTTAAATTGAATTAGATGGATATGTATATAAATATATATTGGTATCATAGCATGAAATTTATTCGATGGCATGGCCTTTCCTATTGGCTTAAGGCTGGGAATGTGACAAAATGGTATCATAGCAGAATATCAAAGATACAATTGTTTTAGGTAGCGTTACCCGGTGTTGAGGGGTATTAAATCCCTTTAAATCAATAGCAGGAACAAAACCCATCACAGAGGCCCAATTAGACTCTGTAACATTTGATGGTGGAATGGTTCTCTAGATATTTTGATCCGGCCAATTTATCGATGGGCTTTACGTAGTGATTTACAAGATATCTTCTTGTGAAATTTCCTCCTTAAGTTTAAATGTTCTCTTTTTGTATTTTATTTTATTTGATAGGTCTGATTAGAATATGTGTGATGGTATAAACCAGTTGATAAAAGGAGGGGTCTTAACTATTGAAGAAGGTTGATCTTGGGATAGCCCTTGTGCTCAAGCATGCAAACAAAGATATTCACACCTGTGACAATCCTAGTACTAATACATTAACTTGTTGGTATTTCAATTATTGATTGAGATATAATTATCAAAAGAAAACATACATGCAATAAAACGATGGCAAGAAAAATAGTTTCCATAGCTCTAGCATTAATCACACATTAACACAACGATTTACTTTCATCATTAGAGACAAGAACTACAAAAATATTGAAACAGTTAACTTATCAATAGATTCATAAGCTCTTACTTGTTATAGCATCCATTAATGAAATAAATTTGAAAGTAATTCCTTCTCAAATCCAATCACACAATTCCTTTGATGAAAAACAGAAATTTGTCTCCGGTCCTAAACAGGACTTCTCAAATAAGGTAGTTCGGAAATAGTTCTTTACAATTCCAAAAATGAGGGTCTTTGCAAAAACCATCGACCATTGCTAAAAGTTCAATCCTCTTATTTATAATGAATCATTAACTAAAAATAGCTATTAAAAGTGCAAACTAAGTAAAACAAAATATCGCCACATGGCACTTTCATCTCTCTATCTTCTAAGAATCATCAAATAGCTTTACTGAAGTGGATGACTCTTCTCATACTCTAACCACTTGAATAAGAGTCCCTCGCATTTGTTGGCATATAGGAACCTATGCTGGTCCATTGGAGCTAAAATAATTTATTTCACTTCTACTGCTCATGCTTGGTACTTGACTATTTCGACACTTAACCACTACAAAACTACTCGATCCTTGATCAGACACTCCATGAACTATTGTACTTGACCTCACACCATGCTCACCATATTTTCTATCTTTGTTGTCCATGTTGATTCTTGTTCTACATGTTGCTTGACTATATCATGCAAGTCAACAAAGTCCTCGGGTGAGACAAATTTTGGGAGGTCAATGCCTTTCATCTCCCAATTAATATTTTCCCATCTCTTTTCACAATCGACCCACTTCTTTTGAATATCCCACTATATCTCCTAGGCCATTTTCACCCACTATTCGACCTATTTTCTTATCTGATCGATGTTGCTATCTCTTAGCACCTGAATGTTGTGTTCTTCAGCATCTCAGAACTTTTGAACTGCGTTGATGTAATCTATCCTTTCCACTTCTTGATGAGCATTTTCATACCATGTGTAAATATGACCGTCAGATATTCGAGAACACCTAGTCATCGAGATATATTACATCTAGGTTAATGTGTGGGATATATTTCGGGTACTCCTTCCAGATGATTCTGCTGAAAAGGTCCCCCCATTGTGGGATCATTACCTTGGATCTGGTGCTTGCATATGTATCACCGAAGACCAGAGGTTGGACAAAGGCTTTCTTCATTAAGGATTTTATGACTGGATCTTCCCTAGGAGTGTACTCTAATTACCTCATGGTTCCAGGAGAATAACCTTCACCTGTTTCATATTCCTTTAGTTTGGGTGTTCTCGGCGAGCGTCTAGTGATTGGATTTCTCAATGACATTTTACTTGCAGCTAGAATATAGTTAGAGACCGTGTAAGAAAACAAACACATATATAAATCATGAACATCGAATTGAAAAACTTGAACACATACCTTTGCAACTTGTTTAACATGGTTTTGATAATCCAAGGATCAGCATAGTCTCAAGACACTTTCTTTTCTTCTTTGGATGCTCTGGAATTCAAACTTGTGCACAGAATGAAATTGTTCAAAACCATTCTAGATATTTAAATAGGAATGAACCTACCCTGTTGCATTAGCCATTCAATTTAGGTTATGAGTTTAGTTTTATTAAATATTCTACCATATCTTCAAATACGTTTAAAATTATATTAGATCATGGGTTGACGATGCGGACGTGGGTCGTAACGTGGCCTACCGGCGATTTCAAATTGTTTTTGTTCAATCAGTGCATGAGGTATAAAAAAATGTGGGATGAAGCATTAAATTTTCTATTAAATGTTAGGAAACCTTAAGACAACTTGAGACGAAACTAGGTTATACGACACCTTGAATTGATAAAGACACATGGCACTCGAGACCGACGTCTTCATTTACTCGTGTTAATCGGAATCAGGGATTTCTTTAAGCTACATGCTTTAAAACCTAATCCTATCTTTCCAACACAAAAAAGTATCAAGGATCGACGATCGACGATAAACCTACCCAAGTCCTCCCAGATCAACTCTCTCAAAAACATGTCTCGATGCCGAAACTATATCAGGGATCAGCAATTAGTGATATGTTTATCGTAGACAAAAATAATTGTTTTAATCCTTCTATATTTCCCTAACCCCAATAAAGCACATCGTTCAATGGCTATTGGTGATTTCTTTATGGCTTTTTTCAATGTCTATCCTTCCCATATTTTGCTGACACCGGTGGGGATCGGTTATCTCTTGATTTTTCATGGAGAATAACTTACATGAACCAACTCTTCCTTCTACCGAAACCGATGATGCATTGGTGATCGATGACTATTGTAACCATGTGGCCACTTTACCTAATTGAATTTTACCGATGCCAAAAATAAGCACGTTAGGTGCAATGTTAGCTACATATTCTTAGTTAGGATGTCAATTTCTTTTAGACACAAGGTTTCATCTAACAAGTTCAAACACCTGACTTGGTTGATAAGAGTCAATAAAAAAAAACAATCATAAACCATTCCCTAAAGGAAATCAATTTAGATAGTAAAAGAAAACAAGTGGTACCCAAAAAGTGATAAAATTTCATAAGGATTTTAGGGTGTGTTGAGCGCTCAACAAATGGTGATTTACTGGGTGAAGGAAGAATATTTGTTCCTTCTCTAGGATAAGTTGATGCAGAATCTAGTTAAGAATCTAACTGGTTTTGTTTTTATTAGATTCTCTTCTATCCTTGCATTTAAAATTCCCTCGGATCATTAATATGGGCCTACCTATGGGGTTTCAACCTTTATTCCACCTCTATTCATTTTGACCATGATCCACTCCCCCTTTTGATAATAATTGAGTAAAGAATTCACTGGAACCAGGCCTTTTAGTTATCATCATTCATTTGATGTGGTGTCGCTCCACTGTGCGAGAGCATTCATAGCCCCAGCAGAGTCACCTCGACATCACATACCTTGCTCTATTAGAAGAAAGTGTCCATACCCTTGACAGATTTATCTGCATACCCTCTCCTACTTTGCACTCATTTGATATAATTGATTTATTTTTTGGTAGAGATTCCTTGAGCGAGTGGGAGAGGAGGGCGTCTGTTATCTGCAAGATGAGATGGTTAAGATGAAATTTTTCCTATATTTGTCTCAAGGTACATGTGGTCCTTTCCAACTTACCATATTTCCCTTTAGGTTTTACCATACCACCAGGCGTACACTTCATCACTTGTCCAGGTTTTTTATTTGCAAAGGTTAGATACAAAACTCTTTTAATAAAACTCAGTTTGCCCAATGTTTCTTGTGTTGCATGTAAGCATGAGTCAAGAATAGAGTTTTCTACACTGTATTGATTAAGGTACACCAATGCCTTGAGGAACACAACTTTAAATCACAAAATACCACACAAAAGAAAAAGAAAAATAAAGCACTCCGCAATCACCCTACCTAACACCTACAAAATAAACTAACATGAAAACACACACATTTTTTTTTTAACAGAAATATAGTTTTAGGGCTTGAACATTCATCGGGAGGGCGTTGAGTTCTCCCCTCAAATTTTACAATTGATATGTGCATGCCCCAAGTTTCTAGGCTATCTAAAAAGGTATGAGCCATATATTCTGAAACTTCAAATGTTTTCCCTTCAGTTCATTTTCCCTATCCCATTTCAGGACTAAGTCTACTACTTCAAAATCCTTCTTTATGGCCTTATTCTTGTCAAACCACCTTTTAAATATCTATTGATGAGGGATGAACTTTGATTTTTATTTCTCCCTTTCTTATTCTTGGATGAGGAGCGTATCAATTCTCTGTTGAATAATTGATGAGCGTTGTCCTCTAGATCCCTGAGCAAGCTGAAGAGATGGAAGATATAGCACATTCAGGAGGATGGATTATTTTCTATATACCAGAAAGTATGGGGATTTCACTATAGATTCCTTGGGTGTTACTCTATCATCCCATAAGGCATTATGAAGTGAACTATGCCAATTCCTCTGATTGTTTGCAATTATTTTCTTCAATATCCTCACTAGGTTCTTATTGGTTGATTATTCCACGCCACTCCCTTGTGGATAGTAGTTTGCAGAGTATATGATTATGATTCCTTTATATAGATCAAATTTTGTTAGCAAGGTGGAAGAAAAGTAAGTGGAATTATCAAAAAAAAGAATGGAAGGCATATAGAACCTTGTGATCAATTGTTGTTCTATGAATTGGATTACCACCTTTTCATTTATGTGAGTTAGAGGGATGGCCTCTGCCCATTTCGTGAAATAGTTCATAGCAGTCTGTATGTATATATGTTGTTTTGAATAACTTGGTGTAATTTCCCCTATGATTTCTAACCCCCATTACTCGAATGGCTCGGATATGTCCATTGGTTGGAGTGGAACAACTTCTCTCTTTTCCCTCCCTGCATTTATTTGACAAGTTTTATAGTTTCTAGCATATGTATGAGTGTCCCTAAACAAAGAAGGTCAGTAATAGTCAGCCCTTAGTATCTTTTGAGTGGTAATAGAGTTCCCACCTACAAGACCATCATGGACCTCTTTCAGAACCTTGTCCGTGTCTTCACGTTCGAGACATATCAAAAGTACCCCATCATAATTTACGCGAAAGAGCACCGAATTTATGAGGTGATATTGTGTCGATTTTAGTATGAGAGCTCTGATTTCCTTAGGGTTTAGGTTTTCTAGGAAAGTCCAGTGATGTAGGAGATAATTTATTTTTCCATACCAAGAATCCTGCCATGGGGGAACATATAAATCTTCACTACACCATAACACCAATTCATTCTACCACCTGGAGTCTTCATTTACTTGATCTTGGGCTTTAGCGGCCAGTTTACACAATCTTTGTCCCTTAATGAGTTTGGTAGGTTTTATATCTACATCAAATTCTTGGAAAACTTCCATTTAATTTCCTCTTATTTCCCCCATCTCCTGTTGAGTGAATAGGGATCAGACTATGGGGTGAGGCACAATGACTTTGGTGTGATTTTTTAGGATGTAAGATCTTAAATGTTTTACTTCTTTCTACACCGCATAAGCATGTTTGTCTATAGTAGGGTAATTCAATTTGAACCCTTCGATATTAGTGCTCATAAATGATATCGGTGCCTCATTGTTGTCATCATCCTTCTGAGTCAATACTGCAGCTAAAGATTAGTCTGAGGCAAAATTACAAAGGGAACAATATCTGCTAAAGTCGAGACTTCGCAACACGGGAGCTTGAGATATTGTAATCTTGATATTGTGGAAAGAATATTTTCACACATCATCCCACTTAAATTTAGCATCCTTGAGAATCAGTTTGTGTAAGGGTTTGATGGTTTTAGCGAAATCGGGGGTAAACTTCCTCACAAAATTGATTTTCCCAAAGAAGGATTGTGTAGACTTTTTGTTGTGGGGTAAGGGAAGCTGAGCTATTGCCTTAATTTGTTTTAGATCTATGCAAATTCCTACTTGAGATATAATATGACATATTAATTTCCCTTCCTTGACACCAAAGATATTTTTCTTAGGGTTTAAAGATATACCGTATTTTATACACCTTTTGAAAATCTAGGTTAGATGTTGGATGTGATCTTCTCTATTCTTTGAATACAAAGTTACATCATCCAAATGGACTACTACACACTTGTTGATCAATCCCCAAAAAGACATGTTCATGGCCCTCTAGAAGGTTTCCCCTACATTAATTAACCATAAGGGAATGTGTTTATAATCAAAGGTTTCCCACTTGGTTATCAAGGTAGTTTTCAATCGTTCCTTTGAAACTAGAACCTGGTTGTCGCTTGAAAAACCGTATAGCAAGGAGAAAATCTCAAAACCAGACATGGTATGCAAGAGATTTTCCATTGGTGGGACTGGGTATTTGTCCTATTTTGATGCTCTATTGAGGTTTCTAAAATCCACACAGGCAGATTTCCCCAGAACTTTTTCCTGACAGAACCCAAAGTTTCTACCCAGGCAGAGTATCTAATCTTAAAGATAATTTTAGCATCTAGTAATTTCGTTAACTCCTGATACATGAGGGGTTCTAGGGATGGGTGGTACTTCTGGAGATTTTTTTAGAAGGGTTTTAATATGGGTTATAACAAGATTGTGTGTTCTATAATGTGAGTGTCATAATTTTTCAGATCTCGGTAGGACCATGCAAAAACATCTTGATATTCTCTGAAAAGTTTGAGATAGGATTTCCTTTCTTCTTTAGACATTGTCTTGCCTAGATTTGTATTTTTAGGGTTTGACGGGGTTACTAGGTTTATAGTCTCGTACATGGGACATGAGCTCTCTGTCTTTGTGTTTGTTGACCCTTTGAATCTTTCCCTTAAGTCAAAGAGATTCTCCAAATTGGCTACCCCTTTCGCTATTGTTTGAAACTTTGGCTTGATACTATAGTTATATGTTTCACCTCTTTGTTCATGGAAATCAGTTTCTACTAATTTCTCTTGGAATACTTCATTGTCAATATCCAAATATTTAAAATTTACCTGATTGGTTAGGAAGTTTATAATTTGTTCATCTCCTTCAAAGACCTTCCAATTAGAAATATTGTTGGGCACTGATGGTTTGTAAAGTAGTTCCACTGTGAACCTGGATGCTTCATAGTCTTCTAAAGGGGAAAACCTCAAAGTAGCAGTGGCTAGGGAATCAACAAGAGTATTATTTGTTCTGGAGATCATTGTAACATTGAAGGCTTCAAAATTTTCTATTAGCATGTGCACTTCCTGTTGAAAATTACTTAGTTGGGGAGAGTTGCAATGTATAGTATTCTTTACTTGCCTAGCGATAATTTGAGATTCCCTGAAAACCTTTAGTTCTTTAATGTTTAATTCTATGGATTTATTTAGTCCTTGCACTAAATCTTCATACTTGGAAGTATTGTTAGTGCATTCAAATTCTAGTCTACAGGATAGGAAATTTTATTTTCCCTTCGAATCAATGAGGATACATCCTTTTCCTGACCCTTCTTACGATTTAGACCCATCAAAGTATAGGGTCCAAAATTATGAGTGAAAATCATTGGCTTCTCCTTGACTACTAACTTCCTCCTCTCCACCTATTTTGTTTGTGGTTTCCAACAAAATTTCTTGACAGAAGAGGGGTTTTGCCAATGCTACCGGTATATTTACTTGAAAATCCATTTCATAGTTTTGAGTAAGAGGTACATCATATGAGAGAGGGAAGAAATTATCAAAATCAGAATCGTGGGAGTAGTTTTCTAACACAGGGAAATTTGTCGACAAGGGTTTGTTGAAGGCTTCCAAATCAATGACAATATGTTTGAGTTACCTTTCCCTATCAATCCTAATCATGTCTGTGTGTCCCTTTAATGGAAACCAGAGGTGACCCCAGTCTGTGTTAAAGTATCCATTCAACTTCTTGGACCAATCTTGACTAAGTATCAGCCCATAATATTTCGGTATATCCACTACAATGATGTCAATCACTTGGACAAATTTTGTGTGTGTATTCATTATGATCATGACATCCTTGAGTTCTCCAATGACTTTCACCTGAGTTATGTCTAGTTGTATAACATTTTTATCACTTTTGAGAGGGACTACGTTTAATTTCTTGTAGATAGATAATGGCATGACATTAGAGGATGCCCCTAAATAGACTAAACAATTATGGAGGTTTTTTTTTAAGACTTCAAACGTTAAAAGGAATGGTGGGACAAAAGTATTTCCTTTTTTATCCATAGAGAAAGCATTCAAATTTGGTTTATTTATTAGATCTGTGGGAGATGGATTTTCCCCTTGGTTAGTGCTTGTTATATTGGTTTCTACTGACTTCAAGGCTTGTAACAGAAACTCCTTTTCCTGGGGAATTCTACACATGTCCATGACCAATACATTTGCCTTCAATCTTTTTAAATCTTCTACTATGTTGTAGTCTAGCTTGGGTGATTATCGTGTATGGATGTTTATAGAATTTCTTTGGGAGACAAAAGGTGGTTTCAGGTGATCGGCTACTTATTTTCGTCTCAAATTTTGGGGAATGGTAAGTTCATTTGAGATCAGGTGACCCATACTTTGTGTTTGCACAGCCAAAACCTAACCAGGTGGTTCTTGAACTTCAAATATATCATCGGAAGGCATTGGCAAGTCAGGATCCCACAACAACATGGTTGTTTCTTCCGACAAGTCAACTTCCTCCTAATCAGTAATAGTCATTGTTGAGCCGCTTGATTGTTTGGTAAGGTAAACTTCATCTAGGAACTGATTGGCCATCAAATTCTTGGCATGCACCCATTGTGGACAGTCTCTTTCATAATGTTTTTCTTAATGATAGGTACAGAAAGAGTCAGATGCTATATTTCCTAGGTTGATGTTTAAGTTAGTTGGGGGAGGTTCAATTGCTTTGAATGGTGGGTTTCTCTTAAAAAATGTTTTATAAGGCATTTGGCCTTGGTTTCCTTCCCCTGCACTTCTTTTCATATCTATGATTTCATTTGTAAATTTCTTTATCATCCGTTATAGGTCTTTTATGTTTCTGCTTCCCTTTTTGGGACCTAGTTCTGTTTGTTTCCCTAGGGATGTAGTCAACAAGATTCCTCTCCTAGGTGGAGGTTGAGCTTCCTTTTTAACTAGTGAGACCTGGCCCTCTTTAGATCCCTTCATTTGGAATTCAATTGTTTTAGCTTCCTCAAAATTTTCAGCTAGGGTATGTTTAGCATCCCTTTATACAAACATGGAAATAGAAGCAGGGAGAGCATTAGCATATACTTCAATTTGCAACTCCTAGGTGGGTCTAGATTCAGGTTGAAATTTGTTCAGGATAATGAAAAATCGTTGATTGAATTATTTAACCTTTTCTTTTGAACTCATGGTGTCAGTGAACAGTTCATCCATTAAATCTCCTCTAGTGATTTCTTCTACAAATTTGTCTAAAAAATCATTTTGAAACTTTGAGGTGGGTTTCCCCTTTCTTCATTATGATCGTTTTTATCCTCCATGTCATCTTGACTCTGAAGCTGAGTGATCTGAGTTAAACCCTTCCTCGTCAGATTCAAAATCGTTGGTCTCATAGTAGTTACCAGCTAGTGTTTCGAGGATCTGATTAAGGGGATGTTCGATCTCAGTAAGGGAGAAATCTATCAGGTCTTCTATTGTGTGAACAAAAACTTGTTTAGGAGTGTTGACCACTGGTCTACTTACCTTTTTCCTATGAGGAAGTAATGGAGCTAGGGGTAGTGATCCAATTTTCCAGGCGTAAGATCTTGTGATTCTTATGAACTTGTTCAACTCCTCATGAAGAAGAACATAAGGTATTTCATGGAATATATGTTCTTCCTCTTAATGGGGTGAGTTACTTGTTTCAGGAGTACTCAGTGTGTGTGGGTTTTCTTGAGAATATCTAGCCATGCATGTAGGTTGTTTTGAATTTGTAGGCTATGTGAAATATTATATCATAAATATTGTTAGTCATTCATTCAACATGACCTCCTTTTAGCGCCAATTCTATTGAGGGGTCTTAAATCCCTTTAACTTAATAGCAAGAACCAAACCTGCCCCAGAGGCCCAATTAGACTCTTCAACGTTTGATGGTGGAATGGTTCTCCAGATATTTTGATCCAGCCAATTTATTTATGGGTTTTACATAGTGATTTATAGGATATCTTCTATTGAAGGTTCCTCCTTCAATTTAAACATTGTCTTTTTGTATTTTATTTTATTCAATAGGTCTGATTAGAATATGTGTATTGGTATAAACCAGCTGGTAAAAGGGGGATTCTTAAATACTAAATAAAGTTGAGCTTGGGATAACCCTTGTGCTTAAGCATGCAGACAAAGATATTCACACTTGTGACAAGCCTAGTACTAATACATTAACTTGTTGGTGTTTCGATTATTGACTGAGATACAATTATCGAAAGAAAACATATATGCAAGATATAATTTCAAGAAAAATAGTTTCCTTAGCTATAGCATTAATCACACATTAACACAACAATTTACTTTCATCATTAGAGACAAGAACTACAAAAATATTGAAATAGATAACTTATCAATAGATTCAGAAACTCTTACTCGTTAAACTCTTACTCGTTACAGCATCCATTCATGAAATAAATTTGGAAGTAATTCCTCCTCAAATCCAGTCACACAACGCCTTTGATGAAAAACATAAATTTGTCTCTGGTCCTAAACATGACTTCTCAATTAAGGTAGTTCGGAAATAGTTCTTTACAATTACAAAAATGAAGGTCTTTGCAAAAACCATCGACCATTGCTAAAAGTTAAATCCTCTTATTTATAATGAATCATTAACTAAAAATAGTTATTAAAAGTGCAAGCTAAGTAAAACAAAATATCACCACATGGTGCTTTCATCTCTCTATCTTCTAAGAATCATCAAATAGTTTTACTGAAGTGGATGACTCTTCTTATACTTCAACCACTTGACGAAGAGTTCCTCGCATGTGTTTTCATATGAGAACCTGTGTTGGTCCATCGGGGTTGAAAGTATTTCTTTCACTTCTACTCCTTGTGCTCAGTACCTGACTATTTTGACACTTAACTACTGCAAAATTGCTCGAGCTTTGATTGGATGCTCCATGAACTATTTTACTTGACTTGGCGCCATGCTCACCATATTTTTTATCTCTTTTGTCCATGTTGAGTCTTCTTCTGCATGTTTCTTGACTATTTCATGCAAGTCAACAAAGTCCTTGGGTGAGCCAAATTATGGGAGGTTGATGCTTTTCATCTCCCGATTAATCTTTTTTGCGCTCTTTTCGCAATCAGCCCACTTCTCCTTTATCTCCCGTTGCAACTCCTAGGCCATTTTCACCCATTATTTGATCGCTTTCCTTATTCGATCGATGTTTCTATCTCTTAGCACCTAACTCTCATGCTCTTCGATGTCTCAACCCTTTTGAACTGCATTGATGTAATCTATCCTTTCCACCGCTTCATAATCCTTTTCATACCATGTGTGTTCAGGAAAAGATATGAAAATATCTTACTTAAGTGTTTTCATATATTTCTTGGATAAATAAAGATACATGTGAATATCACCCTATATTTATAGCCATCAAAATTGGTATCCTAATTCACAAGTATTGTTCACAAGTTCTTAGGCTATTTTTTTCTAAATAAATTTTTTCTGAAAAAAATCATTATTTATGTAATTTTCTAAACATAACAGATGTTGAAATAAATATAGATATGGAAGTAAAATCACAAACTCAATAATCAAAATAGATGATACATAAAGCAATCATTTATTTCATTCCAAATCATCAAAAGAATCATTCTCTTTACAAAATTTCCTGAGGAATTTTTGGACCAAAATCAAACTTAGATGTCCCCGACGAAACATACAAAAGGACTTCTGAAAGATCAGCTTGCCACAGATTGATGCCCACTCGACTATGCACAATATCCTTTGTCAGTCATGAAATCTAATTCACAAACAGACAAGTCTACACAGACTATAAAATATAGATCAACACTTCTGAAAAAAGAGTGTTTGAATGATGTAATTCATCCCTCAATCTTGTTGTCTACAATAGGACCCTATTATAATAAAAAATAATTAGGCTTCTAATGAATTAAGGAATGAATGAAAATTGAATTATCTAAACAAAACTCAAAGAGAAAACCTTAGTATGTTTCTCCTTCTATTCTCCATTTTTTCCTCCTTTTCTTTTTTCCTTTAAGCAAATTAGAATTGGTTGAAGTAGTTGAACTACTTCTTTAGTTAAGTTAACCAAAACTCAACCAACTTTTTAGTTAAGGGGGAAAAGTAATAAATCATAATAAGGGTTTTAAATAAATAATAAGTAGTAGGTGGGACCCCTTGTGACTCCCATCATGACTTTCATATTTTGACAATCTATATCAATGATAATTGAAATTATTTCCAAAAATATATTACTCATATATCCAAAAGTAGTGTCTTGTCGAAAATTTCAGAAGTCAATTGTTCTCAACAATTAATAAATAAAAACTTAAAATCCATATTTTCCACTCTAAGAGGAAATATTTCCCTTGTTGTTGCTGTCACCTTTTGATCTCTCTAAATTTTCCTTAGGCTGTTGTTGTTGGGAAATAATACCCTATGGACTAGCAAGCTAGGGTTAGGCTTGCATGCAGATCATGACCTTAAAGAAATCACTTTTAACCTATCACCCCCAAAACTCAAACCCCCTTTTTCACATACAAGCATGGAAAGGACCTACTAACCTTTTTACTGATGTTTGGTGTAGATCCTTTGTTGTGCTTTGTCCGCTTGCTTGCGTTGCTCCTTCCAAAGACAATCCTGCAATCAAGACAAAACACTACGCATGCATGCTATTTTTCTACTTGAGGGTTAGAGATTAAACATAAATTGAATAAAACATATATAACTCATGCATTGGGACGGGAAAAGTATTCTTTATTATTTTCAAGATGAATCAACTTACAATCAATGTTGAGACCAGCCACCATTCCTTGATCCTGATCCTGGGCTCCTCCTCTTCTTTGTCCTCCAATTGCTTTGCTTTAATTCTCCTTAAGCTTGAGGAAAGGCTAAAGGGTTGGGACAAATGGATTTGGCAATTGGGCAGAGTTTCTTTGCTATATTTTTCCTCCTCCAAATAGTACCCCTACCCCTTCTTTTAAAGGCTAGAAGGAGCTAGGGTTTTGGACGAAATCTCGGCCATGCATGGCTGGGAGTTTCAGTTAATTGACCCATAGCTTTTTGTCCCATCGGCAACTTTCCTATTTTTGTGCTTTGTTAGGTAAACGCAGGCTCTAGTAGGCTTGCCAGCATTCCAACGCGTGCAGTAGTAGGCCTGCCAGCGTTCCAATGCATGCAGTAGTGACTTAGGGCGCATTTGACTTAACTCAAAAGGATTTTCAAAGAGGTTTCTCAGCAAATGTTTTGGAAATGAAGGGATATGAGTTGGCCTGATTCCAAGTAAGCATGTGTGGTGCAATTTAGGTTATAACAGATGCCCCCTAATGTGTGAGGTTAGAAGAGCATCTGATGGTCGAAATACATTACCAATCTCTTACCAATCTGTACTGATATGCTGAACGAGGGAGCCCAAGAATCAGGAATCAGGAGGTGCCATATGCAAAATAACAAATGTCTCACCGAGGCGGGCATACCCATGCTCAGGATAAAATAGAACCATGCCTACCAATCAAATACAGTGTAGATCCATGTCAAATAAAGAGTATCCATGAATAATACACAGCAGAGCTACATCTCGAAACCAAAAATATATACATGTAAAGTATCCATCTCTCAGAAGTTGATTCGGCCTGATGGCTATACTTCAAAGCTTGAGCAGCAACTTCAAAATATTCTAAACTTGGGTAGAAGTGTAATATGAGTGTACGACTGCACTACCCAGAGGTCTTCGATAGCTCATCGGTTGTGGACTTTGACAGTCTTGATGATCGAACTGAAGGCTTCAGTGATTTTGAATAAAGACTTGATTGGACGTTCAGGATGGTCGGGTATGCGAACAAGAGACATATTGCAGAGGGGCCGACTCAGGCTCAGTGAAAAACTTCCCTTGGACAATAGCACGACAAGTGATAAGACTCAGGCATCATATCTGTTAATCATAAGTCTACGAAGCAGGAGGCAACGCAAACTCTCCATATGTTTGTAAGAGTAACCAAACAGTGGAGGATGCAACTCTATATAGCGAGCAAAGATTTCTAAGGTCGTACTACATCCCATAGTCTAATGATCAAACGAACAGATGTGCTTCATCCAAGGGCAACTCTTTATGCTGCCAATAAAGAAAATACTTTTCCCATCCTCTTTTTGGGGTATATTTGATTTTTTTGTTCTTTTTTGATGATTTTGAAAAAGAATAAAGGAATAGTTACGTTACAACGGAGGAACGAGTACAGCAAACATACAAGATCGAGGCACAAGGACAAGACTGATGTTCTGGGAAATGATACTCGGAAAAAATCCTCTAGTGGCCAAAGGTGTTAAAATGCAAAAGCAAACTGTTACAAGGTTGATGGGTAAGGTATGCAAATGCGATTGATAGAACACACAATGGTAACGTCCTTCAATGTAAGTTTAATGAGCCCATAGAAGGGAAGCTCGGTGATTTTTCATATTTAGAGTGTCTGAAAAAGCATAAAAGGAAACTCCAATGGGGTACCCTTTTCGACAATAGTCTAATCGGTTCAAAAAAGGGGTAAACTAGCACCGATTAGACGTCAATTCAAAACCATTTTAACGAGTGTGACAAGGACAAGATCACTCAGCTATTTTTTCAATTTTAAGGAGTCTGAAAAAATCTTAACTATGGACTCTGTCAGGAATGTTCTTATGGACCATTTTAACGAGTGTGAAAGAATAAGGTCACTCGACAATCTTTTCAATTTTAGGGAGTCTGAAAAGATCTTAACTATGGACTCCGGGGGGGTTTCTTTTTCGTAAATTTAGTCCCTCAGGCCCAAAAAAGGAATAAAATTATACCTGAGGATACTCTTCTAAAGAATGAGAATTCAATAGAGTATTCCTTTGTTCATACAGTTGACCATCCGGACCGAAAAAGGGGTAAACTACCACCGGATAGACGTGACTTCAAATTTCAGTTTAACGAGCGTGAAAGGTCACAAGATCGCTCAGCAATCTTTTCATTTTTATAGGGTCTGAAAAGGGCTTAAAAGGAGACCTATTTAAGGAATGTTCTTCTGGACCAATTTAATGAGTGTGAAGAAACAAGGTCACTCAGCAATCTTTTCATCTTTAAGGAGTCTAAAAAGGGCTTAAAGAAGACTCCATAATGGTTACTTTTCTCAGTTAATCCGGACGAGATCGAAAAGAATAAATGCAGTCTCGTCAGATGTTTATTTTGGATCTCAAAGCGAGATTGAAAAACAACAAAGTTAGCTCACGATAGACTCTTTGTGGGTCAATGCCTGGCATCTCCTCGGGAGAGTTGTATGCTCCGATGAAAACATCGTCTATGATGCCATGGATTCTGGAGATATTGATAGGTATAGTTGCAGCGATAGTCACCATATTTCCCTCAGCATAAATTCCCTGTGTATCTAAGAGGTTAATAGGACACGGCTGATCTCCCTTCATGGTGATAGTGAATTCTCCTACCTCAATTCAGTGTAACTCTGAGAGGAAATATGATCTGTGATGAAGATCATCCCAAGGTTTGTTCGGACTAGTCATTGCTTCGATGACTACTTCGTCAGAAGGCAAGACTAAGTCTAACGAATATGTGCTAGAGAGAGAACCCTGAGCCCAGACAGGCTCTAGAGGTGGATCCAACTCTTGTGTGGGAGTCGGATCAGAAGTAGTTGAAGCTTGCTGGACTAAAGAGTACACTACTTCAGTGGCCGACAAGGGCATGGACATGCCGGAGTGCTCTGTCTCATCCATCGTGGCTGATGGGGAAGGAAGAATCCATGGATCCTGAATGTAAGTCGTGCGAAACGATGAAACATGAAAAATATCAGCCTTGTGGTGAGTTGATATAAACTTGACATCGCCATGAGGAGGTGGGTAATCGAAAGTATCCATCAAATATGGGCACAAACCAACTCCTACGTTAATGACACCGGCTTGAGGATTATCAATCATGGGAACCGTGGATGCCCCCAAAGTTGGATCAGGTCTAGAGAAGGACAATTGATCGATGGTCACTATCCGGCCTTCGTGCGAAAATAATAAGACTTGGAAAACTGTAGCAACCACAGCTTGCACAACATAAGTCCAACTATGACCTAAAAAGAGATTGTAGTTGAGGGGGGCATCGACTACCTCTACTTCGACACACACGGTCTTCCCACCTAACTACATAGGGAAAGAAGGAATGATTCCATGTGGTCAGAAAGAATGACCATCGAACGCAGTGAGGAGAGTAGGTGATGGAGACAAATCGAGCTAACCAATGGCTTTCCAGCATGCTAATGACATAAGATAAGTCGAAGCGCCCTTGTCGACCACTGTGCGGAAGATATTCCAGGTAAACGTTTTCGTGGGATGAGCCACTACTATCTGAAACGCGACGTGGTAAGGCCGACGAGGTTTCAATTCAGTCATATCTAACATGAAGGTACCTAGGTTACAAGTCTCAGTAGAGCCTAAAGTAGTCAACAAGGCTTTCCTCTGAGCAGGGCAGCTTTGGAGGACCTCCAAAGAAGACATTGCACAAGGGGTTTGTGATAAATCTTCCACCACAGAGTAATTATGGGCAGCCCTTGCATTTGGATTGTAAGAAGCTTTCTTAAATGCACCCTTTTGAATGTGTGTCATTGTTTCACCCAACGTCTTCTCAATCTGTAAAGGAAGAGATGCGATCTCGGCTTCTTTACCCTTCTAAGAGGTGCTTGGTTTACTATATTTGTGCACTCTAGTCATGATTAAAGCATCACCCCTAACCATGTATACGTTCACAGATGAGGAATTGTTAGGAGGAGGGCAGGTTTCTTGGCTGCCCCCTTCGGCACTTGTAGAGGCTTGAGTTAAATTTTGCCCATGTTGAAAGGGATTAGTCAACATTGCCTATTGTTGTTGTGTGACAAACTTCTGGGCCTCTGCAAGTCGAGGACACAGATGGGTCGGGTGGTCTTCCACACACAAGTTGCACGGATACCTCACCTTCCATTTTTTTGTGGTGCCCTTGCCAGCATTATCAATGGGTTTTTTATCCCCCTTACCCTTCTTGCATTTTTTTTTCTTCCCTTCAGGCTGTTGGGGGCCTTTGGGGTGGTCATCTGCATAGAGTGTACTTTCGACATTTGGGTAGGAGGAACAACCAAAGCAATAGTCTAGCTGGCCGCTGAGTGTTGTATAGATAACTGTTGCAATTGTTTTGTCAATTGCTCAGCGGGATTGGTTTGGGATGAACCAACAATACCGTCGGCATGTGGTCCGGCTCTCTATCTAGTTTTATCCAGAATTGATCGTGGTGCATCCAACAGGATGTTGTATAATAAACCAGACTGAGAATAGATAATATCAAACTGTTGAGCCCTCATGATGGCATCTTCCTCAGAGAAAACCCTCGAAATTGCGACGTCTTTGGATAATTGTGGGACTAAAGACTTAAGGAACCACTCTAGAAAGAATGTTGGTGGGACTGGTACTTTGATTAGACTCTTTCGGCATCTCCACTCTCAGATATGATCAGAGATATGGTCTGTTGTCGTCTGTTCGAAATTGGCTAGCAACTTTGTGCCAGCGTCGTATCTCATAGGTAACTGGAAATGGTTCAGGAAGGCCATCACCAGTTCACCAAAAGAAGAATATCGTGAGCGATCAAGCTCTATGTACCATTTCATGGCACTCCTGATAAGAGTGCGTTGAAACAATCACAACTAAACAGAGTCATGTTTCAATGAGTTAGATGAACACCAAAGATGGAAAGTAGTCACGTGATCACCTGGATCTTCGTTAGGCTTGGCCTCGAACTTTGGAATATTCGAAGGCAACTTCGTTGGCATAGGAGAACAACATGGATTGTGACAAATAGGATCATTTAACAACCTTGTCAAATCTGGCAAGTGTAACGTCACCAGGAATGGTAGTTTGGGTTGTTGCTGATAGCTTGGGAAAAAGGGTCCTAGAGTTTGACTGGCACCAGGCTGCTAGGAAAAGTTGGGCTGCTGGCCCGGATTTTGGTAGAAACCATGGCCCTGACTAGCATAAGGATTTTTCATTTTGCATCGTGTTTGACAGACTTTGGGAAGGATTACCCCATGTCGGTCCTGATGGGAGAGGCATAGAAGTCTATCTGAGGTTCCATTAACTATGAAAAGAATTACCCCAGAACGGCATTCCAGAGGAAGGAATGGATCCATTTCCTGAGTTCCAAGGTCCTGGTATATGTGCCCCTGACGCAGGAATAGTACCCTGTGCCAAAGTAGACTGTCCAAAAATGGGTGTGCCCTCATATGGGAAAGTAGTGGATGCGAAAGTGTTGTTACCAAATGTCTTGTTCCAAACAAACGGTGACGAACCTACTGAAAAATTTTGCGCAGGTGTTCCTTGACTCCCGGCTCCAAATGAACTTGTGTGTGCAGGTTGCCCGGGGGATTGCTGATGCAGACCACCAAGTGAAGGGGACGAAGGAGAGATATGACCTCCAGCGTAAGGAAAATCATTGAAAGGGATAGGAATGCCCCCAAGTTGACCTTGCAGAGGAGCGTTAGAGCTCCCTGCCCCCAAACCCAAAGTCTATAAAGTGGAGTAAGTGAGTGCAGGACTGGTACCCAAACTAGGCATATTATATGAAAACGGAGGGCCTATCGCACTAGGTGTGAAGGGAGGTGTGGCCGCTGCGATAGATGGGGTCGGTCCACTGTGCGACGTAGTTGCAGTCGAGACCATGGTGGCCCGGACCGATGATGGCAAGTTAGGAGATGATTCTCCTGTGGTAGAAACAGTGGTGGGAATGGAAGAATTCCCAGAAGAAGTAACAGAATTTGGTTCCATAACTGTGTGAGGCACTGACAGGCGTTCGTAAAATTGAATTGGCACAATAACTGGCGGCCAAGTATCAGTGGTTGGGGTTTTAACTGAACCAATATTGGCAGTTGATTCCTCCGGGAGGTGTTTGGGCTCAATGGTTTGTAACCCAGTTGCTTCGAAAGACCCTCGTTGGTCTAGCTTCCGCCTCAATGGTGGCGGGGGTGGCTCCAGTATAATCGGTGGCAGGCCCAGGAGCCTTCGTGACTGGTGGAGCTCGGGATCCTCCACTGTGTGAGAATATCCACGACACACTAAGGTATTCTACACGTTCAAACAGTAACACACACTACAAAGAAGCCCCTACACGATAAGTCAAGCAAACACTAAACTAGTTGGAAGAACAGTTACAACAACCAACACTAGAGCAACTTACCGGTGCAAGTGCAAATCGAAAACAGAAGCACCCTCCAGGTATACTCTGCAAGCATGGCCCGATGTCTGTCCTAGGTACCGTGGTATATCCCCACAGTCACCTGTGTATGTCCCTAGAAAATATTGGCAACTAGTTTGCCTGCACGTAAACAGTCACTAGGCGGGTACAGTCGATAGTCGGGTAGACTACAATGAGCAGGGTATCAAGCCTGGAACCTGTCAAGGGTATCGAGAGAAAATGGTCCGGAAGACAACTGAGGACCTCAAACGGATTTGAGACCCATGAAGCCCTGTGGCAAATGCAAACGACGGAATCCCTAAACAAATCCTCGATATGTGTTCTCCACTACACTTGGTCTGGCTTTGGAGGGGTTATCTCCACTACCTTTCCTCATGCGACCTCGTGTTTAGCCCCTGTGTTAGAGGGGGGTCCCGGATAACTTTCACGTAACTGGACTTCTACACTCCCTATGATAGACTCCAATGTTTGGTTTTGAGTGGCCTTGGAGAATTTACTCTCCAACCTATTCCAAGGCCCTCGTCCTGAGCTAGTGTATGAACCCTACAAACAAAAGAGTCTAATAGATTTTAAATTAGCGTTGCTTTTATGGGATTTTTACGTCACAAGGTATGAAGGTGAAACAGATGGTGTGTAAAGACTCAAAGCAAAATGAATAAGAAATGCTTGGAAACAAAAACTTTTACAAAAAATGCAAAAACCAGAAACTTTTCACGAAGAAAGATTTCTTTTTCTTTTCAATTTTTCTAAGATTTCATGCAGCAAACATAAAGGAATTTCACTCAATCTGTGAGCTACTTATGCTCTAAATGCACTGCAAAAACTTATGAACAAAAAGACTTCTTCCTAGCTATTGATGCAGCAACACAATCTTCAAACAAAGAAGCAAATGAAAAAGAGATAATTTTTTTATTTATTTAAGTGTTAAATGAAGCAACAAAGGGAAAATGTTGACAAGCACAAAACCAAGAAGACAAAATACAATTCTGACTTAAAGCATAGATCGCAAAGAACCAGAGCAAAGATGCACAATGGCAATCAAGAAAGCACCGACTCTTACACTTGTCTAAAAACCATAAAACAAAATCTTTCTTTTTTATCTTTTCTATCAACAATCAACTCAGAAAAAACAAGCTAAGGGTAAGAGGCCCTAACCTACTGAATATGCAACCCTAGACTCAAACCCCTGAGAGGAACACTTCTCACCACAGGGGGGGATGACTGCCCCACCCTGATTGAAAAGCAACTACTCAAGCCCGCTACTATCACTAAAACAGCACATGTGCAAATGCATGCTGAACTATAACAGAGCGTAGGTACCTGCGGGCTGCACTTGCATAGGTCGTGTGTATGTATAAACTCCAAGACAAAACTAAACACAGGCAGCCCAGACCTGGAAGAGGCATTTGGTATTGACAACCAAGGTCTCTTGAATTCTTGGATGCTTCTTCTTGAACAAAAAAGAAAAATAATTGCAAAGAATAACAAAACGCAATAAAGTAAACTGAGACAAGGCTATGATCCAGCAAGACTCAGACAGTATCCAGAAATCCCCCTGAGAATGTATAATTTTGACAGGGAAGAGGGGACTACCTCTTAATCTCTCTGACTCCTACACACTACTGAAACCTCTACAGCGAGTGTTCAAACACGGGATGTAAGAGGTTAGGGCATGGGTTACATGCATGCAGGCCTTCTGCAGGCTGTGTGTACCTCTGTGTGTCCCGATAATTACCGTCAAGCAACAGTCAAGAAAAAACTGGCATAAAGAACTAGGTTCCCTACTAGCTCTGACCTAACAGAAAACAAACATGCAAAGAAACAGAAAAATCCAATCCTTTAAACTACCCAAAAAACCTCAACTAAATCTGGAACACCCTAAAGAGTAGGTCCCCAGTGGAGTCACCAATTATGTTGTTGGGAAATAATACCCTACGGACTATCAAGCTAGGGTTAGGCTTGCATGCAAATCATGACCTTAAAGAAATCACTTTTAACCTATCACCCCCAAAACTCAAACCCCCTTTTTCACATACAAGCACGGAAAGGACCTACTAACCTTTTTACTGATGTTTGGTGTAGATCCTCTGTTGCACTTTGTCTGCTTGCTTGCGCTGCTCCTTCCAAAGACAATCCTACAATCAAGACAAAACACTACGCATGCATGCTATTTTTCTACTTGAGGGTTAGAGATTAAGCATAAATCGAATAAAACATATATAACTCATGCATTGGGAAGGGAAAAGTATTCTTTATTATTTTCAAGATGAATCAACTTACAATCAATGTTGAGACCGACCACCGTTCCTTGATCCTGATATTGGGCTCCTCCTCTTCTTTGTCCTCCAATTGCTTTTCTTTAATTCTCCTTAAGCTTGAGGAAAGGCTAAAGGGTTGGGACAAATGGATTCGGCAATTGGGAAGAGTTTCTTTGCTATATTTTTCCTCCTCCAAATAGTACCCCTACCCCTT
>CBVK0101679246.1:0-16062 GCA_900067695.1 Picea abies | reverse complement strand
AGTTTCAGTTAACTGACCCATAGCTTTTTTTCCCATCGACAACTTTCCTATTTTTGTGCTTTGTTAGGTAAACACGGGTTGTAGTAGGCCTACCAGCATTCCAACGCATGTAGTAGTAGGCCTGCCAGTGTTCCAACGCGTGCAGTAGTGAGTTAGGGCGCGTTTGACTTAACTCAAAAGGATTTTCAAAGAGATTTCTCAGTAAATGTTTTGGAAATGAAGGGATATGAGTTGGCCTGATGCCAGGTAAGCATGTGTAGTGCAATTTAGGGTTATAACAGCTATGAGGAGCCTTTAGGAATTATCTCATTGATCACATGAGATCAATAATCTCTCAAATGAATGTGAGAGGACACGTATTTATCATAGTCATTTGAGGGTGAGGAAGGGAAAGCAATGACTTTTCCTTTTTCAGGGGCATGGTGGGCCTTGGTTTTTAACCTTTTTCTTGCAAGGGAACACTGTACTGGTGAGTGGACAGGGGAAACTTGGACAATTTGATTTATAGGTGGAGGAGTGGGTAGAGATAAGTTAGGCCAGCCACGTTGTTTGGAGACTGTCGGATGGACAATCTCTTTCCATTCATCATTTTCGAGGACTTCAAGTTGCAGTGAGACATGAGGAGGCACTGGGATACCAGGGACCTATGGGGCTTGTAAGGGAGGCCTTTCAGGCCTAGGTTGGACCACTCCTTGCCCAATCTAGTTAAAAAATCCAACTTGAAATAGGTGGCCTAACTCTTGTGATTCTGCATCAAAGTGTATGGAGAATATTGGCCTTCTAGGACCCATGTTCCAATTTCCTCTACCTTGGTTACCTCGGCCATGGCTACCTCTACTGAAAATGATCATTCTTGTATGCATAATTGATTAGAAAATAGTTTCTCTAACAACCATACATGACAACTCTTTTAAATATGAAACAAAATTTGGCTCAGCAACATATCAGACTCATGCAATCCAATGCATACATATCGTTTTATAGTTTTTAATGAGCAGGGGGTGAGCAAGCGTTCTGGGATATGTGAGGGTTTTTATTGAGAGAAAAATGTTAAAATGAGGGGGAAAATATCATGATTACTTCTCACATACATCAAACAATCAACTGTATCGTAAACCAAAATAATATATCACTGTAATTCATCCCTACGATCCCTTAACTGTCATAATACAGAACTTATCTTAACTATAATTAAATTTTTTGAAAAGGGAGTGGAAAGTGAATATGGGAAGGCGAGGGGAATTGTAATGAGCGAAAAGTGAAATAATGGTACGAGAAAAGAGAGAATATTGTTCGAAAAACCAATTAAGTAATCCATAAAAATAGTTTTGTATTCAATACCACTATTCTAGAACCAATTAAACAATTACTATGACCAATTAAAAAAATCACTGTGTGTTAAAACTTGTTCACTGTCCCACATTTAATTTCCTTCAAAAAATTCAATTAACACAGAATATAATCATACTTAGAATTGTCATGACTTTCACCCATATTATTTAAAAGAATTATGTTTCTTTTCAACTCCTTCCCTTTTGTGCTTAAAACAAAATCCAAGGAACACACAGTCATATTGCTTCAACTCTGTTCAGCATAAAAAAAACATCAACCACTACCCATACTTTAATTTCTCAAATCAAACATAGACATAGGTCTTTCCTGAGTTCAACAGACTCTTTTAAAACATGCCCGATTCCACTCCTTTGAGAAATTTAACAATTAAACTTGCAATGAAACCATACTACTAAAAACCTTATGCTCATCTCTGATGATGCAATAAAACAAAATGATGCACAATGTCTACATAATTCATTTACAGTAGAAATCCAAGCCACAATTATCAACTCTTCAAATTGCAATAATCTCAATTAGGAAAATTAAACACACAGCAACAGCAACCACCACTTCAATTTATACCATGATGTAGGAACACAAAGACCAATGCATAAATAAAAGAGGCATCTTTGTGACTATACATTTATTCTTACTCTCAATTAACCAGTTAAACAATGTTGATTTATCGATTCAACTATCATAATAAAAGAATGCAGTGACTATATACCAATTATCATTTCCAATTACAACTCTCCAATCAACCCAATCAAATAGAGACAAGCCAATAATCAAAGTCATTGTCAATGCTACTCACCCAACTCATGATAGTCAACAAGATACCTGACAGAGTGTGATTGGTTTAGTTTATCAAAATCAGGCCCTGTAACTAATGAATAAAATAATCAAAGGTTCGCTCGGTGGAACCAAACACGGGGAGACTAGAGGTCAACCATATCGACAGTAGGTGAGAGCCTTCAAGACAATAACGGTGGAACCACAAGCCTTATAACCTTTAGCTTGTAATATAGGGTAACAATTTGACACTAGGTAGGGTAGACCATGATGCAGAGGAGCATAAATTTCTTACTGTCCAGTAACCAACACCAAGAACACTCAAAGGCATAACCCTCATGTTTTTCCCCAATAGTCGAATATTTATGATAGAAATTCAGAGCCCATGTACTACCAAAAACCCTAAAGCATGCTTCTTAGCATGATAGCCACCCCATAACCAACTCTGCAGATACCAAAAACCCAAAATGAGCCCACAACCAGGTGAAAAAGATATGCAGTGACCAAAAGGTGGTTCAAAACATACACAACAACCCATAGCGCCAAATACAACTGGGTGTGGTTACCATAACCATGAGAAGATGACTAGCATGGCTAACAGAGTGAAACCCTCCAACAAAACCTATAAATACAACAGAGAGCCATCACGGTTTCCACCACATATAATAGCCAATGAAATCGCAACTTCAACCATTGATTTTTCCATTTGCAACGAATAACACAAACAGTCATTCTAGAGAAAACACCATGTAGTTACATAGTTTCCAACACAGACCAACACATTACCAAGCCAACGTTCATTTCATACACAGATAAAATTCATGGATGGGAGAAAAAACCATACATGTAACCAATGGCCTTAAAAATGTGAGCTTGGTCAAGTAGTTCCTTCCACGCTGGAATCTCGGAGCTTAACCACAGAAAAACTAAAATGAACAATAACCATGTTAGGTTGATGGCTTAGTGGGAGAAGTATGGAGTGACATGCATTTACTGCAAGTCTCTTCTATCCACCATCTCATTCAATTATGTAGTACATGACAGCCAGCCAAACCATTAATCCATGCATCGAAACTTGCACACATTGCTTGCCAATTGCACCACCCAATCCATATTAACCATTAACCATACAATCACATATATCAAATGCACCCAACATAACTCAATACAAATCATATAGCCACTAACATTGCTAGTTAGGACTAACATCAATTTATTTTAATTCATATTGCACATAGTATAGCATAGCATAGTATAATTTCCCTTCTTGGATTTTTTCCATATTTCTCTTGTCTCTTGTTATAACTAACATGTGTCTTGTGCAGGTGTAACAGGTAATGAATCATGTCACCAATAGAAATGTAATAACAATGAATATAAGCCATTCATAACATTGAATTTAGAGCTTAGAGTAACGAAATCAACATATAAAATGCATTATCCACCTGTCATTATGTTGCAACAAAACCAATACTTCATCATCAATCATGTAGAACCCTGTAAGCAATATTGAAACAACAGCATAAAATTTGCAATAAGACTATCTTTGATCCTCTAATGTACAAGGGGGTCCCACCTACTAGTTGTTATATATTATTAGCTTAGTTTAAATAATAGGTTTTAGCAATACTTTGCAGGCAAAATCCTCGTTGCAATTTTTATCATCAACAATGTGTAAATATGACCTTCGGATATTCCGGAACACCTAGTCATTGAGTGCCCTTCCATCTAGTTCACTGTGTGGGATATTTGGGTACTCCTCCCAACTGATTCTATTGAAAATTTCCCCCCACTGTGGGAGTATTACCTTGGATCCGATGCTTGCTTTTTTATCAACGAAGACCGGAGGTTGGAAAAAGGCTTTCTTTGTTGAGGTTTTTATGACTAGCTCTACCTTGGGAGTGTACTCCAACTACCTCGCACTACCAGGAGAAGAAGCTTCACATGTTTCAGCTTCCTTTAGCTTGGGTGCTCTCAATGAGCATCTGGTGGTTGGATTTCTCGGCGGCATTTTACCTACAGCTAGAACATAGTTAGAAAACATGTAATAAAACATACACATATATAAATAATGATTGTCGAATTGACAAACTTGAAAACATACCTCTGCAACATGTTTAACCTGGTTCTCATAATCTGAGGATCAACATAGTCTTGAGATGCTTTCTTTTCTTCTTTTGATGCTCTAGAATTCAAACTTGTGCGTAGAATGAAATTGTTCAAAACTATTCTAGACATTTAAACAAGTATGAACTTACCTTTTTGCATCAGCTATTCAATTCAGGTTATGAGTGTAGTTTTATTAATCTGCCACCAGATATTCAAATACATTTAAAATTAAATTGGATCATGGGTTGATGGTGCGGGTGCGGGTCATAACGTGGCCTATCGACGATTTAAAATTGTTGTTGTTCAATCAGTGCATGAGGTAGCAACAAATTTGGGATGAAGAATTAATCGGTCTATTAAATGTAATAATCTGATCGTATCTTATGCCGAAAACATACCATCATTTCTCTAGTCTAGTTGGTGAGTTGGGAGTCAGGATTCTTCTTTGAACAATTTTCGTTGATATCCTCTTGTAAAAGATCTAATGTCGAACAATATTTATGTACAGATCTGTCGTGGCCAAGATGACCTAGAGATGTGACTAATACATAGGAAACCTTAAGAAGACTCGAGACAAAACTAGTTCGTACAACACCTTTATGTGATAAAGACATTTGGCACTCGATATTGGTGTCTTCATTTACTTGTGTTAATCATAATCAGGAATTTTTTAAGCTACACGCTCTAAAACCTAATCCTATCTTGTCAATGTAGAAAAGTATCAAGGATCGGCGATCAACGATAAACCTACCCAAGTGCTCTCGGATCAACTCTCTCAAAAACAATTACCAATGCCAAAAGTGTATTGGGGATCGATGATCGACAATATGTTTATTGCAGACAAAAACGATTGTTTTAACCCTTCTAGATTTCCCCAGCCCCGATAAAGCACATTGTTCATCGGTTGTCGGTGATTTCTTTATGGCTTTTTTCAATTTCTATCCTTCCTGTATTTTGCTGATGTCGATGGGGATAATCTATCTCTTGAATTTTCATGGCAAATAACTTATGCGAACCAACTCCGCCTTATACCAAAATTAATGATGCATCCGTGATCAGCGACTATTGTAACCATGTGGCCAATTTACCTGCTTGAATTTTATCGATGTCGAACATAAGCACATTAGGTGCAATGTTAGCTGTAGATTCTTAGTTAGGATGTCAAGTTCTTTTAGACACAAGGTTTCATCTAACAAGTTCAAACAACCGACTTGGTTGATAAGAGTCATGAAAACAAAACAATCATAAACCATTCCCCAAAATGAAATCAATTTAGACAGTAAAAGAAAAAAAGCGGTACCCAAAAAGTGATAAAAATTCATAAGGATTTTAGGTTGTGTTGAGCGCTCAACACCCGGCATTGGTTTGAGGGTCATGGACGTTACAATGTGTTTACATGTACTTGTCTATTCTTGTGTTAATATTCATAGATAGATTGATTTTGTCTAATCCATTAGAGTAGGAGATAGTAACTTGTATATTGTTTTACATTGTAGGTACCGATTGGAACTCGCAGATTGGAGCAGCTTGGACAAACTCTGAAAGTGAGGTACATCATACTATCCTTCCTTCTCTATTTTTCGATGGATAAAATTAATCTATAGGAATGGTGGTGTCCAAAGGTAATTTTTTGTCTTGGTAGAGGAGTCTGTACTCCAAGGGAAAATTAACCTATCCATCGGGGAATATTTCCATAACACAAACACCCAAAGAAGAACATTCCAAAAATAAAGAAGAGTCAAGAAGACGAATTCAGAAGGAATGCATTTCAAACAAAATCATCTACTCTCAGGTATCAAAGATTATTTTATGGTTATTGTTTTAACTGTACTAATTTTGGATATAAATCTATAAAATGTAGAGCCTATTCCAAGAACAGAAATAAAAATGCAGGATACTTAAATAACAATTATCCCAGAAAATCTTATGAAGCATATAGAAAAAACCGAAACAGTTTTGGTTCATTGAGAAATGAAGTAGAATGCTACAAATGAAACAATTTTGGTCACATAACGAAGAATTGTAGATTGACTAGTCCACCTAGGGAATCAAAGAAAAATGTTATCAGTCATATATCAGAACCACAAGAGACGTGGAAAAGAAAGAAAAATCAATGATCCCTTGATTTACAATCCCAACACAGGAAAAGTGATTGGTATGTTGACAATGGTTGTTCAAAACATATGACAGGTGATAGGAACATTTTTATAACTCTAAAGAAAGAAAGAGAGGAATCAGTTTCATTTGGAAATAATCATTCAGCTAAAAGTATAGGTAGAGGAATAGTTAAGATTGGAAGCAAAGATGTAATAGCAGAAAATGTTCTATTGGTCAAAGATATGAAACACAATCTGCCGAGAGTAAGTCAAATGTGTGACCAAGGACACACACTTCAGTTTGACTTAGAGAAATGTGAAATTAGAAAAGAAGGATCAAGCAATTTAGTGGAAACAATGATAAGGACTCAATAACATAAATGTTTTGAATGAAATTGGAAAAGAATTTGTTGTTTAGAAAAGGAAAATGAAAGTTAGCTCTAGAACAGAAGAATGGGTCATATGCAATTTTTTAATATTATCAAAATCAGCAGAAAGAAAGCAGTAAAATAAATTCCTAAAATTTCAAAGCCATCAACTAATCTATGCAAGAATTGTCTAAAGGGAAAATAGACCATGACCAAGTTCGAATCAAATGAGTAATCAACGACAAAACCATTGGAGATTGTACATACCAATATATGTGGAACAACAAGAACAAAGGGATTAAATGGTTAACAATACTTCATGTTATAGATTTATGACTACACAAGAATGATTTCAATTCTCTTTCTCAAGAATAATTCAGAGGCATTCGAGCACTTCAAGATATACAAAGAGATGGTTGAAACAAATACGACCTTGAAAATCAAATTTTTGAGATCATACAATGGTGGAGAGTTTACATCGAAAGAATTCATGGATTTTTGTGGTGAACATGGAATAAAAAGGTAATTCTCAGTAGCCAGGACACCTCATCAAAATAGAGTCACTGAAAGAAAGAACAAGATAGTACAAGAGATGGCCAGAAACATGTTGTAATATTCCAAGTTGGGTGACATCTTTTGGGAACAAGAATTACATACAACAGTTCATATTTTGAACAAAGGAATGCTCAGAAGTAACAATGTTAAGACTCTCTATGAGCTATGGAAAGGAAGACTAGAAAATGTGAACTATTTTAGAGTATTTGGAAGCAAGTGTTATATCAAAAGATAAGATGGTGAGATTGGAAAATTTGACTCCTTAGTTGACAAAGGAATATTTTTTGGGTACTCAAGCAAAAGCAAGGCATATAAATGTTTCAATCTAAGACTCAACAAAATAGTGGAAAGAATCAATGTAAATATTGAAGAGACAAGTGTACGAAATCCCAAAGAAGAAAGAAAAGACTCATTAGAGTAGGAAGGAGAAGAGGATTTTAAAGAAGAAGAAGAAGCAGAAGAAAAAGAAGAGCATCCAGAAGCAAAGCAAGAGGAAGATGACCAGAAAAATCTTCATATATCTCCCAAAAATCCTAGCTGACGAGTGCAGAAAAACAATCCACCAGAACATATCATTGGGGATAAAGATAAAAGATTTGAAAGCCGAAGAAAAATTTTCTCACCAGAACAAATACATCTAGCACTATTTTCCACAGTTGAACCCAACAGCTTTGAAGAAGACAAGACTGATGAACACTGGATCAAAGCTATGGAAGAAGAATTGGATAAGATAGATAAAAATGAAACATGGGACCTTGTTCCAAGGCCTAAGGATATGAATGTGATTGGAACAAAATGGGTATTCAGAAACAAGTTGAGGATGGAGAGGTAACCATGAATAAAGAAAAGTTAGTATGAAAGGGATATGTTTAGGTTGAAGGAATATATTTTAAAGAAACTGGTGCCCCAATTTCTAGAATGGGAGCAGTCAGATTGATCTTGGCTTATGCATATCCAAAGAAAATCAAAATACATCACATGAATGTAAAATCATCCTTCCTAAATGGAGAACTAGAAGAAGAAGTCTACATCGAATGGCCAGAAGGATTTCTATTGTCAGAAAAGGAATATTATGTTTTCAGATTGAAGAAGGCATTGTATGGACTCAAACAATCCCCCAGAGAATGGTGTTCAAGATTGGACAGGTATTTACAATAGAAAGGGTTCAGGAAAGGAAATGCAGACAAAATCCTCTACATTAAGGTGAATCAATATAGTATATTGATAATTTAAGTTTATGCTGATAAAATTATTTTTGGAAGTGATGATGACAAGATGAGTCAAACATTTTTTAAAGACATGCATAATGAATTTGAAATTTTATTACTTGGTGAGTTGTCTTTATTTTTTGAACCCTGCATATGTCATTAATATATAGGTTGTTGGCATAGGGTAACACCTAGGGTTCAACACTACAACAATGCACCAAAAAAACCTAACTACCGGCCCTTTCAGCAACACCTGCAAAGCAAATGAAGTCTCACCTGAGATAGAGTCAAGGGTGGTTGCAGGACTCAGGTGTCTAAGACCTAATCTGGGACATATATCTATGATTACAATACTTAATAGAGCACTTAGCACTGTCAGTTCATTCTTAGTTAACCAATATCTACTCCGCATAGAAAACAAAGCATCACAGCATTCACCATGATCTAATGTATTTAAGCATTTAGCATAAAGAAATGGATCAGATCTGGTAGATTCAAGAACTAAGCACATTTACCTATATCATATCTAACATCCAGATTCATCATAAGCACAAAGCATAAACAGATCTATCTATCTATCAAGCACTTAGAAAATAACACATGAATATATTAGAACATTGCACAGAGCATAATAACACAGTATTTGCGTGGTTCACCTGCACCTTGGGGCTACATCCACCAAATCTTCTTCTTTATTAGCTTCAATCAGTCATATACATGCATAGACCCACAAAACCCTTACTCCACATAGGATGGGAGAGTTGCACAAATCACTAGATCCTCCTTCCTTGCATTACAGCACAAATCCTTCATAGTCTCTTACAATGACTTGCACTTAGCTCTGCAAGTCTCATACAGTATGCATGAAGCCTTCTTAATCACTCAGATCCAACTCTTAGCACTTAGCCAACTTGCACAACTCTTGTTCACTACTTCTTACATTGCCTAGCCTTCTATTTATACATATAAAATAGGCCTAAACATGGGTAAACCCATGTTCGTACATCCCATTCTTGTTAAATATTCCCAAATCCCAAAAAAGGACCCAAAAAGGGGCCAAGATCCCACGATCTATACTTTATCTTGCACTCCTCCTTCGACAGGATTTCGAAGTCCCAAAATAGGTCAAACTTGACCAAGGATATCCCGAAACTTGGTCAAGGGCCAACACAGGTATTTTCATATCCCAATCCAAGTATATCAAAGAAATGTTAAATAATTTCAGAATGGTATATTGCAATCTCGTAAGTACTCCCATGCAGACCTATTGCAAATTGAGAAAATATTGTATATCCAAGGATGCAGATAACAGACTCTACAGATCAATGATAAGAATTTTACTCTACGTGACAGCATTGAGACCGGATGTGATGCAAGAAATTAGACAGATGGAAATATTTCAAGCAGCACCGAAGGAAACACATGTTATGGAAGTAAAGAGAATATTTAGATATCTCAAAGGATCTGAATAGTATGGATTATGGTATTCAAAATGGAACGATCTATCTATATTTGCATACACAGAAGAATATTGGGTAGGAAGTGTTGATGACAGAGGAAGTACAAGTGGATCAACCTTCTACTTGGGTGATTTTTTGGTATCCTGGTTGAGAAAGAAACAATATTCAGTATCGTTGTCCACAGTAGAAGTAGAGTATATTGTGACAGTAGCATGTTGTACATAGGTTATGTACATGAAGCAAACTTTGTAGGACATATAGGTGGAATATGATGAGCCTATTCCAATATTTTTTTATAACACTAGTGCTATAAGTATTTCTAAGAACCCAGTGATGCATTCCAAGACAAAACACATTTCAATGAAGTTTCACTTTTTACGAGAATAGGTTAAAGAGAAGAACATCAAGTTAAAGTATTGTAACACACAACCCCTTGAAGAAACATCTAAGGGATGGGGCATCGAAGTTTCACTTTTCCTTGGTTCATTTCCGGTCTCTTACTCAAAAAACCCCTCTTCTTCTTCTCACCTAAAGTTTACATCTTGTTGATTAATTAGGTTGGATTTCATTGATGTCAACCCTTGAAAAAATTTTGGTTGAAAATTCAGGTAGCATAAAGGTTTGCGTTCAATTTTTTCCATTGCCCTATAAGCTGCCTACACCTATGTCTCCTGAACTTCAAATTGTCATTGCATTTTGCAAATAGATGATATTTTCATTTCTTGCGACACTTGCAAATTGGTCTCCATTTAGTTTTCACGACTGTAAGCATGAAAACTCCTCCATCGTTATTTGAACTGTCATGGTCTTCTCATTGATGTTTTGAGTGGCACTTACCTTTGGTTTATCATTAAGTGGCTGTAAGGATTTTTGAACTATGCCTATTTGCCTATTCTTACTTTGATTGCGCAACTGGATTTTATTAAACTGGTAAGGCATTGAGCATGAAAATTTTGTTTTTAAGACTTGCCTAGTCATTGAATTACATAGGGGTCATGGCTTACTTTTGTTTTTATATATATGGTGTGATCCTTATTATGGCTTTTGGCTTGTTAATTCTATAATTATCGATTGTCACAATGTTTTATAAACTTTGTTTATACATTATGCAACAAGCGCTTGGGTTGATTTCACATTGAACATTCATGGTTTGATATATTATAATGGCGCATTGGTATGTTATCCACCGTTTGATTTTTGGGTTGGCCGAATAATATGGTTTGATTGATTGAATAGAGGTTGTACTTTGTCATTACTGCTTTGCATGTTGGTGAATAATCCCACCACCCTCGCACGTGCACATTGATGCTTCCCCTTTGATCATTCGTAGCTGTTAGCCCAAACGAATTTGCTCCTGTGTGTTGGTGATTTCGACCCAAACCCTTACCATGCGCTCGCACCATGGCTCCAGTCATAAGGGATGAACCTAATGGTAGCCATGCTCTGTTGATGTTCAACAGTGCCCACAGTGACCTTGAGGAATTCGGATGGCTCCCGTTCATACAAAAGTTTGATGGTTTTAATCCCTGCGTGGCTTGACAATTCGCATTAACCTTTGATGGCTGTCGAGCCAAGGTCGGGGATGTCCAATTGGAAATTGACAAGCAATTTCTCAGTTTATCTATAGGTTTGCCTGCCACTGGACAACGATGGTCCAAGAATTGCAAAGTGGAAGAGGTCCCGTGGACACCGCTCTTCCAGTCGCGTAAGGTTAGCTCCTGTGATAAAGGTTTTCCCGCGAACATGCTCAAGCAACGTTGGCACGATTTGCTGATGATAATAAAACAATTTATCACCTACGAGGGTCGGTATGGTTTTGTTTTCTTACACCACCTTCATTTTCTTATGGTTTTCATGGGCTATGAGCTTAATATGCCTTATTACTTGCATAGAAGCCTATTTAAAATGTCTAAGAGATACAAAAGGAACCAGGCTAATAGCAGCCTTTTTCACTATGGGTTGATTAAAATAATTGTTGTCTGTCATTTGGGGTTACACCGAGACTGTTGGAACGATTTTCTCACTCGCGATAATTTTGAGGACTCAAACTCACCATAGGTTGACAAACCTGTGGTGAGCGAGGGAAAGTCTGTACCCCCAATACCCTACAGTATTATATTACCTAAACCCTTACCCGACTCACCTATCGACCTACCCCACTCTGTGACCAAGGATGTTGAAACTGTTAAGCCCATGGGAAAGAAACCTAAAGCCAAACCTACTGCGAATTCCTAAGGCAAAAAGAATGCCCGTTTAATCTCTTGAATGGCAAGAAAAAAACCTAAACCTCCTGTCAACCCTGACCCTATCATTTTGAGTGGAGATTCTGACTCGGAAGTGGAACATTACCTGGCAATTGAATATCCCTATTCCGAAGGTCTGTGTGCCGAACCCTCGTTTGACTTCGTATCGAACCTACCACCTTGCTTGCAAAATGACCCTAATTACCCAGGCATTAAGATTCCTTGTACAAACCCCAGTCCTTCATCAAAACTCTCTCCTCCTTTACCTAAGTCTACAGCACCACCCTGTGATCAATGCGGCTCGTGGTTAGAAAGGTATTATCTTGATGTGCCAATGCTGCAGTCCAGAATTCATTCTTTGGAGGATCAAGTTGCAAGGCTTACTAGTCAAAAGGCTAAATTGCAAGCCACTGATAAGAAACAGAGGACAACAAGTTCTATTTTGTTTAAGAATGTGGAGTCAGCTACAGCGGTCGTGGATTCAAAATTGGCATAGCTCGAGCAGCCTCATTGGTATGTCTATCACCTATTTATATAACAAACTCATAGCTCTATTTACAGCATGGATTTTCTTTGTCACATAAGCATGCATTATGTATATAGTTTTGTTTTGATAAATCGAATTCCGTTTTCCCAGTTTAGCTTTGATTAGATCTCCTTTGATCTGATTGATCATGGTATGGATTGGATTGGTTTGATTTAGCTTAAATTGGTTTCTCTGCTATCGATTGAAACACAAGTTGTTTCTCATATTCGATTTTGAACACAATCATATTTCGTTTTGATTCCGTTATAATGTATATGATATGTTTGGTGATAATTGTGATATGGTTAACTGTTACGGTTTTATGTACATATGATTTTCGACCAAGCTCGAATACAGTATGGATTATGTTTAATATGATTTTGTTTTATATCCACCCAAATCGTGAATAGATACGAATCATAACAGTTATACCCAGCCAGTTGATTCACGTTGGTTTACTCCACCATGTTATCAGTTCGATTCATATCTTTTTTTTTTTATACTGGGGGAATCGGCAACTCGCAGTTCTCGTACTCGCGTGACACGGGGTCGATCCCCGTCGGCTACCACTATAACCCTAGGTGCAACCACCCAGCCCGCAAGAATGGCACACGAGTAAATCCGAGTGAGAATCGAACATGAGACTTCATTTTACAAATTTCCTTTCATTTACACGGCACTTGCCAATCCGTCTACACCCGTGCGGATAGTTCGATTCATATTGCAATAAATATACTGTTTAAATTTGATTTAGGGAACAAAAGTGAATATACCCAGGATCACGATTTGTTTCTATATTTAACTCAGTCACGATTTGTTTCGATTGTTGCCCGGTTTATGATTATTACTTCTGTTGATGGTTGTGATCACTATTTGATCCTGTCTGTTGACTGTGTAACGCTCAGTGATCGAAATCTATGGCGAAATTTGGTTGATGTTGTTATGAATATGTATTTGACCATAACCATAACAGTCTGTCCATCTTTGTATTTGATTAAAACAACATGAATCTTATGCTACATTATAGCCATAGTAATTGGATTATGATTGTGTTGGATTAGATCGTATCTCATATGATATGATTCACTATTAATTTCATTTGATAAGAAACAGTCTGGTTATGGTTTGACCCTATTTTGTGGTAAAAGAAAATCAGAGCATTCTTATCCCTATTTCGATTGAATCACTTTTGATTCTGTTTAATTTAAATGATAAACTCATTTGAACCATTAGTGATTCATTTTTAATGTCTATTAAAAGAAAATTGGATTGGATTATTTTAAAGAGATTTCATTTGATTTCTATCTGGTCCTGTATGCCATTTTAGACTAGCTACAGAATCAGATGATTCTATAGCTAAGTCTGTAAGATTAGATTTTTATTGTTTTCTTACTGAAATATCTTTCTAACTTGATATTTTTGGTCTATTGCGGATGAATTCAAAATTGCAATGGATTTGATGAGCAGTTAGGGGATATTTGAAATATTTCACTTGCATTTTAGTTTCCTAGTTAGTTGATTTTGGGAATATCTTCCCAGATTATGTAAAACAGTTTGATATTATCCACAAGGAGGTTTTACCATGTGGAGAGACTTATAAATACCTATCATTTTTGTAATAATGATCATCCTCATTCATGGGAGAACAAGGATATGGAGTTTAATACAGACCGAAGAAGAATTTGGTGTTTGTTACAGCTTTAGCTTCTCATTATATCAACATTTTGTTTCATGTTGTGTATATCAATTTGTATCTGGTTAATGACTACTTTAGCTATCTTAATCATGTGCAAATGATATAATTTTCATCACTGTAATCCATATCTAGTTTCTTCCAAGTGTATAAAAGACATAAAAATTGTTTAATTCAGTTTGTGAATGACAGGCTTATCTTCTTCATAAGTTGAATTATCAAATATAAGTTTTTGCATAACAGGTTTCCCTTATTGCAAAGATTTATAATCATATAGTTATTATGATTTTTTATGTCTTATTTGTCCTGTAAATAACTCAAAGAGCAGCGCAGCCTATCGTTTACGAGAATCTTTTGGATCAACCGGTGCGAATTTCCTTCCTCCGACCAGCTTCGAAGTCACCATACGCAAGACAAATTAGGAGCGTTTCCAGGTTAGTTTGTCATTTGTTTAGTATATTTATTAGTAGTTTAGTTTAGTTATAAGTTTAGTTCAGATATTAGTTTAAGTTAGAGTTAGTATATTAGATCATTTAATTTCAGTAGTTTTATTTCTTATTCATAAAATCAAAAAGTCAAAAATATCTCTAGCTGTCTTAGGACAAAAATCAAATGAGTTTTACAGGTTTTATTTAAATCTGCAACTTGTAGATATTGTATATTTGTGAATAAGTTGTAATTCAGTTAGTAATTAGACATTTAATTGTTAGAGTTAGTGTAATAGTAATTAGTAGATTGTATATATAATAGTTAGAGTAGTTTATATTTAGTTTTAGTTTAATTTAGTGGTTTGTTTTAATTAGATTAGTGTATTAGTTTGTTTTTATTTATTGTTAGTTAGTTTAGTTTCTTGTATTTTGTTTTAGTTATTTTGTTTTAGTTTGTTTTAGTTTGTTTTAGATAGATTAGTTAGTTTAGATTAGTTTTCTCTTTGGTTTTATTAGGACCTTAGAGCGGCCAACGGAGCCGTTAAACCTATCAGGGTGGTTCATTCCAAATGGCTTGGGTTATTTAGACAACCCCGGACCAGTTCCACTCTCTCAGTTGACGGACGGTCAATTTCGCCCATCAACAAATGGCGCTAGAAGGAGGGCATGAACTTAATTAATGGCACGAGGCGGTCGCAAGACTCCTCCTCCACCTAATCGCACACCTATATGTTAGGACCACACTATGCACCTTTTTGTCTATACTTTTTGCCACTATTACACCTTTGATCACCTGTATTTAGACTCATACTATCACTTCATCTGATCACTCCAAGGTATACAACGTCCTTTCTCATTACTATACGTTTAATCTGTTTTGCATAATATTTTACATCACTTTTGTACTTAACCATTGATTAGACTAGCATTTGAAGCCTGTTGCTGAAACACAGTCCAGGACGCAGATGTTGAAACACGGAGCTATTAAACAGTCCGAGGTCCCGGTTGCTGAAACACAGTCCAGGTTGCAGATGTTGAAACACGGAGCTGTTACACAGTTCGAGGTTCCTGATGTTGCAACACAGAACTGTCATACAGTCCAGAGTCGCAGAGGCTGAGACACAGGGCTGCTAAAAAGTCTAGGGCTACAAATGTTGAAACACGGAGGAGACCGCCAGAACCAACAATGTTGAAACACAAGGAAGCCGTTACAGTTAGTGGTCAAAGCCGACACAGTCAAGAGCGCAAT
>CBVK0101679242.1:0-12794 GCA_900067695.1 Picea abies | reverse complement strand
AAAGGAGGTCTCGACCTAACTTCAGCCAGTGGGTTGATTAAAAGATGAACGGGTGGAAGACTTAGTAAGAAAGGTGAACAAACAACTTTGGGCAACAGGCTTTTGGCAGTTTGCAGAAGAAAGACTCTGAATGCAAGATCCACTTGGTTCAAGGTCTCAAGAGACTAAAAGGGGACTTGACTGGATCCTCCAATTCCAAGTCACTCAGCGCTGGGAAAATCACAAGCACTGATTAGAGACAGCGCAACTATTACAGTGATCCATTACAACATCATCCTATAATAGCTACAACTCGACTGGATCCTCTAATTCCGAGCTGCCCTAACACAGTGTAAACAAAGACGTGAAATAAACTGGCATTCATAAGGCAAGAAGTCTCAAAAGTCCATACATAACCAGGTTATCAGTGCTTCATTAAAGCTTTACAACCGAGAGCTCTGCTCAACCATCGATCCTTTACAAAATACAAAGACTAAGTTTATATACTCAGAGAAAATCGCCTAACAGAGGCGTGCCCAGTCGCCCAAGGCTTGGTGTCTCTTCAGTCAAACTCGTACTGATATATTTCTTTAAGTGCCATATTAACTACGCATGGCTCTTGTAAGGAGGGAAGCTGAACCATTAAGTGTTGGGCTAGCGTGCACAGACTTCTCTGTCGAGTTGAGGACTTCGGCATGGCGTTTTTGAGAAAATCGATACACAGGACTTCCTCGGCCAGATGGTTTTCCAGACCTTCCATCCCCTCACTTAATGAATGAAATGAGGTTTCAACCACCCGCTCTTGTCGTCATTAACTTCAGACGAGAAACAGTATGGAGATCGGATCCGATGGCGCACAGAGACAGCGACGATCCTCTCTGTAACAAAACTCGACACTTCGGCCTTCTTTATGCAGCTTCTCTCATTTTCCAAGTGACCACGAACTGTGACCACGAACTGTGACCACGTGCCTATTCCCATGGCGCTTTTCGGCGTTCACAAATATGAAGGGGTTGATCCTTGCTGATCGAAATCGTGATGAGTGATATGCCGAGACAGCTTAATCTGGTGCCACGCGTCCCTCAAATCTGACGGTCCTAAACTCACCCGACGTTGCTATGGGCCCCAGGTCCTGAATGCTTTCGCTACTTTGCGTATCGGGATATGATGGAGCTATTTTTTGCACTTTGAAACCGCGATGGGCGAAAAGGCGGGGAGCTTAATCGCGCGCCAGGTGTCTGCTTCAAATGGATGGCTGAGATTGCCCCCTGATACTGTGGGCCCAATCTTTAAAAGTCCTTTCCCTTTCGCAATTCGCGAGTTCGTAGGTCAAAGACCCTCGGCTCCCCTTTCTAAACTCCCAATCCCCAAGATGGCGATACGGGTCGGGCCCCCTTTCTGGTCGGCGCTCTCTGCATGTAACCGTCGGCTAGAGCCCATGCACTAACGCCTCTCGCAACTCGCGGCTTTGCGAGCTGGAGTATTGAACTTTGGCATTCTCCCCTCGTGAAGTCCCGAGACGCGATGGTCAGCGAAGGTTGAATCCCTCTGGGTACTTTTTCGCAACTCGCAATCTCGTGCAATTAAAAGACATGGTCCGCCCTCCGAACTTACGAACCCCAAGTTCGAGAAATAACTACTGCGCTTGAATTGCTTGCAATCAACGACCCTCGTAACTTCGCGAGTGCCTCCTGAAGGATTCCGACCGTTGACTTCCTTAAAACTTTAAATGCTATACTTGACGTGACTCGGCTAATCTAAAATTACCCATCAATCGCTGCTATGCTCTGTTGATGAATTCTTGCCACAGAAGAATGAAGTGCCCACTCGCTTGATTTAAGCCCGAAATAGATTTCTCCTGTGAGCTATGCCTAGCTCTCCTCGCGCCATTTGCAATCCTGAATACTCTTGTGCCCCTGACAAGAAATGTTGCTAACATTAGGCTCCATGGGGGATAGAGTCATCCCTGTGATTCTCTAAGGACTTGCTTTGCAGTTCCAGTGCCTTGCTGTTGGGCTATGGAGTCATTATTAGGCCGCAAAAATAAAAACGAAAACGAACAAAGAAACAAAAAGGACAATATTTACAAACAAAGGAGCCATCTGAGACTGAAACAAAACATTTCTTCAAGAAATGCCCATTTACTGGGCTGCTAAAAACTTCTTCACCTTCCAAACCTCGCAATCTGTACGTGTTATTTGAGAAAGCCTCATAGATTTTGAAATGCCCGATCCACAGGGCTTCAAATTTGCTGTGTTTTCCCTTATCTTTCTTAGGAGCATCCCATTTCAGCACCAGGTCTCCTATCTAGAACCACTCCTTCTTGGCCCTCTTATCGAAAACCTGCTTGATCTTTTGCTGATGGTCCTGAAGTCTGTCCACTGTCTGCTCCCTAGCTTGCTGGAATTCCACTAGCTGATGAATCCTTCTGATCATGTCATCAGGTTCCTCCTGATGGTCCTGGAGGAATTTCGCTACAGGGACGGCTAACTGAGAGGGGAAAACAACCTTCGCTCCATAGACTAATTGGAAAGGAGAGACGCCGATAGATCTCCTCATGGTCACTCGGTCGGCCCATAGAGCAAATTTTAATTTGGAATGCTAGGGCTTTTGGTTGTCTTCCAACAACCTTTTGATGAACCTTATCAGGATTTTGTTGGAGGATTCTACTAAACCGTTTCCCTGTGGATAATACGGGGTGGAGTGAATCAGTTTGATCCCAAACTGTTCACAGAACTTGGCTAATGGTTCAGACCTGAAAGCTGCTGCATTATCAGTGAAAATCTTATTTGGGTAGCCGAACATTGTGATGAGGTCCTCCAAGAACCCAATGATTACCTTGTGGGAAGCACTCCTGGTAGGGATAGCTTTAATCCACTTGGTAAAGAAATCTGTAGCAGTCAAGATCCACCTGTGCTGCCCACTAGAAGCAGGGTGAATTTCCCCAATGAAGTCTAGGCCCCACTGCTGGAAAGGTCTCGAAACCACCACCGGATTTAATGGCAGAGACTTGAGCTGCTGCTTTCTTGCAAATTTTTGACATTTGATGCAGGCCCTGACCCTTTTGCAGACGTCAGTGAACATGGTAGGCCAGTAATATCCAACCCTGAGGATTTTGTGGGCTGTGGCTTTCCAGGAATGGTTCCCTCCACAGAGGCCACTATGAAATTCAGCCACGATCATTTCGGCCTCTGGTGGACTCATGCATTTTAAAATCACCCCCAGGGGGTCTTTCCAATATAACATTTGATCGATCAGGCAATATTTGACTGCCTTGAGCTTCAGAGCTCGTGCTTTGCTTCTTTGCGGGCCGTCCGGAGGTCGCAGCTCCTGCAAAAAGTATATAACATCCTTATACCAAGGACATCGAGCTAATGGGGGCTCTCTTGAAGGGTCTATTTCAGACAACCAACTTTGTAGGATTCCTGAGCATTTGTTTACGAAACTTATCCCCAGAGCTTGGCAGTTTGCTTCAACCAACAGTTTGGCTAAACCTTGACCTTTGATCAATTTGGTGGGCCTTATTTCCAGGTCAAACTCCAGGATTTTGGCTATCCATTTACTTCTTCTCCCGTCTATATCAGGCTGAATAAGAATGTCTTTAACAACAACTAAGGGGACATAGGCGATGATCTTTGACTGCAGGACATAGGTTCTAAAATCTTTGAGAGATTTTACTAGAGCATAAGCCTGCTTCTCCATAGCGTCATACCTGACTTCAAAAGCCCTCAATGCTCGGCTGAAATAAGAAATAGGCTGCTCTAGCCCAATGTTGTTTGTCTGTAATAGAACAACAACCACTGTGTCAGGTGAGGCAAAGGAGAAAATAAGGAAATCCTTTGAGTAGTCGGGACTGATAAGCACGGGAGCTTCAGTCAGGGCCTTCTTGATTTGTTCAAAGGAATGTCACGATTGAGGGGTCCACCTTACTTCATTCTCTTTCTTTAAGATGGCTATTATAAGCTTTACCTCCTCAACAAAGTTAGACACAAACCTCCTCAGAAAATTAATTTTACCGAGGAAATATTGGACCTCCTTCTTGGACCTCGGGATTGATAAGGCTTGTATCACCTCAACTCTGCTGGGGTCAATCCTGACTCCTTCTACTGATACTATGTGGCCTAGTAACTTTCCCTCCTTCATGGCGAACAGAGATTTCTTGGGATTTAGCGAAATGCCAAACTTTCTGCATTTCAAGAAAACCTTCCTGAGATGGCGACGATGTTCCTTATCAGATTTTGAAAACACCGTGATGTCATCCAGATAAACGACCACAAATTTATCCTTTTCCCCAATGAAAGCTATATCCATGGTGCGCTGGAATGTTGCCCCTGCATTCATTAATCCAAACGACATCTTGGCATACATGAATGTGCCCCATGGAGTGATGAACGCTATCTTTTCCCTGTCCTCAGGCAGAACAGAGACTTGATTGTAGCCAGAGAAACCATCAATCATGGATATTCTAGATGCTCCTGTTACCCTCTACAGTATGTGTTCCATCTTTGGCAAAGGGTAGTTATCCTTTCGTGGGCTCCTTTTCAGGTTTCTGAAGTCTACACAGAGTCGGATTTCTCCATTCTTTTTCCTTACTGGCACCAAGTTGGCCACCCACTCTGAATATCTTAGTGGTACAATGATCTGAGCTTGAAGCAACTTCTTCACTTCCCTCTCCATGATAGGTAGCAACATAGGGTTGATCTGTCTCAACTTCTGCCTAAATGGCTTCGCCTCCTCTTTTAATGGGATTTTATGCTTGATGACAGAGATGTCATAGGTTTTTAGGTCTTCGTAGGTCTAGGCAAACACATCAGCAAATTCCCTCAAAAGTTCAGTGTATTTAGACCTCTGCTCCTTTGTCAGACTTCTTGACAATTTGACAAACTTGGGCTCACTCTCAGTCCCAATGTTGCACTGAATAGTACCAGTGTCATCCTCTGAGGTTTCTCCCTTTAACAACACATCGTTTCTATCAAAAATCCTTTCCAAAGGAACCAGTCCCCTTGGAATATGATTGCTGGGCAACTGTACAATGTTACGCTCTGCAATCTTATTCAGAAAAGTACCCCCATCAAGCTTTTCTTCAGAGACAGAATCTTGGTCGATATGCATCTCTGAAAATTCTTCGATAGTCTCCAAGAACTTCTTGATTTCGATATCATCCTCGAATAGCTTCCAATGTTTGACGTTGTCAGGTATGGAGGGCCTGTATTTCACTTCCACATCGTATCTAAATTTAGGGGGCAAGGGTACTTTAAAATTACTTGCTGATGCAGCCAAGGAATATGCCACTGTGTTCTTCTCTCTTGGAATGAAAGAAATGTTAAAAGCTGAGAAGAAACTGTCAACAAGGTCCCACACCTCATTTCTGTAGCTTCTAAGTCGAGGATGCTTAGCCTGATAAGCGTTTCTGATCTGTTGGACTACCAACTTTGCATCACCGAACACTTCTAGCTACTGAATTCTCATTTCCTTTGCGGCTCTTAACCCCAGGACAAGAGCTTCATACTCTGCCACATTATTGGTAGCTTCAAATTCTAATTTGTATGAAAAAGATATGATTTCCTGAGCAGGTGACATAAAAACCACCCCAGCTCCAACGCCTTCCCTAGAAGAGGCTCCATCAAAGAACATTTTCTAGACGAGGGTGGTGGAGGGAGGAAATTTAGGGGAAATGGTGGACTGTTTTCTGAGTTTGAGAGGAGGCTCGGGGGCATGGGTGAGCTGTAGTAAACTGGAGCCTAAATCAGTGTCCAAGGAAAAGATAGGATGATTGGTAGGGTTGGCTTTGTCGCTAATTATATAGGCCAGTTGAGTTTCTCTGTATAGTCTTCTATGCTCTCCTCCAAACAATGGAATGGTAGAATATGTGAGGTCCATCTGAAAGGTTCCCCCCAGTATTTTTATCCAAGATCTTGATAACAACATACCGAACTTGGGGGGAACATCGGCCACTACAATATCCATGACCACACTTTTCATGGGTAGCTGAAACAGGGTCACGACCAGGTCTTTGATAACTCCTAGACATTGAACTCTCCTGGAGTCGAAGGAATAGAGGTCATGATAGGCTCGGGTGACTTCTAGTCCTAGCTCTTCCATGATAGTTTTGGGCATGAGGTTGTGAGAAGCCCCCGAATCCATCAAGCAATTGTGCAATACCTTGTCATGTATGTTCAAGGAAGTGTAGAAGGGAGGGGATGAGTCATTCCTGTCTTCTACTATAGGACCTAGGATAATTGCAGGCTTTTCATCTTGTAAATTGATGGAGTGTGTGGGAAGGCATGGGGTCTCAGACTGTAAAAGATCAGAGAAACGTTTTCTGAACCCTTCATGTTTAATCAATTCTGTCAGGGGCACAAGGATTCTGATTTTTTGAATTTCATGCTCGAAATTAAAAGAAGATGAGAGCCTCTTATTTCGGGAACATGACTCTGGATAATGGGAGAGAGGGGTTGGGTCTTCCTACCTCTGTGACTGTTTGCTGCTTCATTGGTAGGTTTCTCTATCCTGGTAGACTGCTCAGGAACGTCAGGTGCTTTAGTCTTCTTCTTTGACCTCAGATCATATCTGCCTGGGCTGCCGCTAGCCTTGTCTCCCTTGCTTAGTTCATTCATCTGACTATCCATGCGAGACTCCTCATAGGATGATTGAGTGAGATGAGGAAAAGGAAGAGTGTCTCCAAAGCAATGGATTTCAGGATCCATCTCATCTGTTTCCCCTTCTTCCCCCTAGGCCACAAAATTGTTTTGAAAAGGGGCCTGAATCTTCTGGTCTTCTCTGTCTCTTCCCTTCTCTCTGTGCATAGTTGGGGAGGCGATATTGTTTGGCCTCCTGAAACCTCCTCCCTTTTCGGCATTTTGGGGGCCTTTGTATGCTTGCCTCCCTTCCACCCTCATTTTCTCCATCTCTGCAGACAGAGACTTCACCATCTTGGTCAGTTTGTCTACTTGAGGGTGGGGCACCGATGGGTCAGAAGTTGAGGCTTCCGACCTTCCCTTTCTACTGTCTGCATCGACCTTGCTCCTCAGTCTATCAGCTGCTAATACATTATATTCCACTTCTATGGCCGCATCTTGCATTTGAGCCAAGGAGGTCGCTCTTCTTTCTCTCAATAACAGGCAGAAATCGGGGCCAAACGCACTAGCATAAGAAATTTTGGCAGAGGCTTCTGAAGGATTTATCTCGGCAGGGATTTTGTTATACATCTTATTAAATATTTTGGAGAAGTCAGAGACAGACTCTCCTTCCATATTTTTCATAGACCCGAGCTCTGTCATGTAATACATGAAATCCTTCCTATCTCCCCACTACCTAAGGAAAGCACTATCTAGAGCTTCAATCCCAACAATAGATCCTAGAGACAATCCTCTAAACCACTTCCTCACCTCGCCATCCAGACTCTAGACGAAGACTCTCATCCAGACATCTTCATTTTCAATATTGAGGTTGTCTGCATAACTGTAGAAAGCAGCCAGGTGCTCTTTGGCAGTTATGTCTCCTTCCCCAGTGAACTTGGGCATGTACTTCAAGTAATCTCCGGCAGGGAGGGGGTTCATAGGATGGGGTAGAACTAAGGGAGCGTATCTGGCAACAACTATGGCATCCATTCTATTCAGAGGGGGATTAGCACCAGCCATAGGGATATTAGGTAGAGGAGAACTAGGAGGAGAAGGAGTTCGCGAAGGGGCTACTGGGAATGAGTCCCGAAGTGGAGTGGGAAACAAGAGGGGATTTAAGGAGAATGCTAATGAGCTCAAGTCAGCAGGTGCTTCTCTTTGCGCAGGAGTAGTAAAGATAGGAGTGGGGAAATCTTCTGCGTTCCCGGGTCTACGCCAAGGTATAGTTTCAGGGGAGAGGGGAGTGACAAGGTTTTGTCCCTCCGATCCCAGACCAGGAGAGGAAAAATCAACAGGAATACTCCCAAAATTTATGAAACGAGAAACTTCAGAAAACGGTCTGCTGGGAGGCTGAGGAGAAGAAAATGGAGTTTCTACAGAAGGAGATAGTGGATTACCTGGTTCAGCGATGGAAGTTTCTCCTTCAGAGGCCTTTCCTTTTCTGAAAATCACCTCTGGCTCAGTTACAGGTGTAGCTAGGGGCAGCTGTGGATGTGACCGCGTGTGTCTGCCTCTGAAAGCCACAATTAATACGACAGGTTCACCCCAGCGGGGTCATCATAATGGAGTCGCCAGGTGCACAACAACAATCTTAGTAATTCTGATATCTGATGCACCTTCAGAATCAGTTAATCATTGTCGTTTAATCATGGGGAAAATATTCAATTCATCCCCGACAACAACGCTAGAAATGTTAGCGTCGGAAGTCACTCCTGGATTGCTTGCAGGAGTAGAGCCCGACACCCATCAGTTTAATGTCACGATTTGTTTATAAAGGGGTGATCAAATGGAGATAAAGACTCGAGGAGATATTACTCTAACTCAGGGACTGGGTCTGGTATGTAAGTAACAAAGGAGGTCTCGACCTAACTTCAGCCAGTGGGTTGATTAAAAGATGAACAGGTGGAAGACTTAGTAAGAAAGGTGAACAAACAACTTTGTGCAATAGGATTTCGGCAGTTTGCAGAAGAAAGACTCTGAATGCAAGATCTGCTTGGTTTAGGGTCTCAAGAGACTGAAAGGGGACTTGACTGGATCCTCCAATTCCAAGTCACTCAGCGCTGGGAAAATCACAAGAACTTATTAGAGACAACGCAACTATTACAGTGATCCATTACAACATCATCCTATAATAGCTACAGCTCGACTGGATCCTCCAATTCCGAGTTGCTCTAACACAGTTTAAACAAAGACGTGAAAGAGACTGGCATTCATAAGGCAAGAAGTCTCAAAATTCCATACATAACCAGGTTATCAGTGCTTCATTAAAGCTTTACAACCGGGAGCTCTGCTCAACCATCGATCCTTTACAAAATACAAAGAATAAGTTTATATACTCAGATAAAATCGCCTAATAGAGGCGTGCCCAGTCGCCCAAGGCTTGGTGTCTCTTCAGTCAAACTCGTACTGATATATTTCTTTAAGTGCCATCTTAACTACGCATGGCTCCTATAAGGAGGGAAGCTGAACCATTAAGTGCTAGGCTAGCGTGCGCAGACTTCTCTGTCGAGTTGAGGACTTCGACATGGCGGTTTTGAGAAAATCGATACACAGGACTTCCTCAGGCAGATGGTTTGCCAGACCTTCCATCCCCTCACTTAATGAATGAAATGAGGTTTCAACCACCCACTCTTGTTGTCATTAACTTCAGACGAGAAACAGTATGGAGATCGGATCCGATGGCGCTCGGAGACAACGACGATCCTCTCTGTAACTAAACTCGGTGCTTCGGCCTTCTTTACGCAGCTTCTCTCCTTTTCCAAGTGACCATGGACTGTGACCACGTGCCTATTCCCATGGCGCTTTTCGGCGTTCGCGAATATGAAGGGGATGATCCTTGCTGATCGAAATTGCGATGAGCGATATGCTGAGATAGCTCAATCTGGTGCCACGCGTCCCTCAAATCTGACGGTCCTAAACTCACCCGACGTTGCTGTGGGCCCCAGGTCCTGAATTCTTTTGCTACTTCGCGTATCGGGATATGATGGAGCTATTTTTTGTGCTTTGAAACCGCGATGGGCGAAAATGCGGGGAGCTTAATTGCGCGCCAGGTGTCCGCTTCAAATGGACGGCTGAGATTTCCCCCTGATACTGTGGGCCCAATATTTAAAAGTTCTTTCCCTTTCGCAATTCGCGAGTTCGTGGGTCAAAGACCCTCAACTCCCCTTTATAAACTCCCGATACCTAAGATGGCGATACGGGTCGGGCCCCCTTTCTGGTCGACGCTCTCTGCATGTAACCGTCGGCTAGAGCCCAGGCACTAATGCTTCTCGCAACTCACGACTTCGCAAGATGGAGTATCGAACTTTGGCATTCTCCCCTCACGAAGTCCCGAGATGCAATGGTCAGCGAAGGTTGACCCCCTCTGGGCACTTTTTCGCAACTCACAATCTCGCGCAGTTAAAAGACATGGTCCGCCCTTCGAACTTATGAACCCCGAGTTCGAAAAATAACTACTGCGCTTGAACTGCTTGTGATCAATGACCCTCGTAACTTCGCGAGTGCCTCCTGAAGGATTTCGACCGTTGACTTCCTTAAAACTTTAAATGCTATACTTGACGTGACTCGGCTAATCTGCAATTACCCATCAATCGCTGCTCTGCTCTGTTGATGAATTCTTGCCGCAGAAGAATGAAGTGCCTGCTTGCTTGATTTAAGCCCGAAATAGATTTCTCCTGTGAGCTACGCCCAACGCTCCTCATGCCATTTGAAATCCTGAATACTCTTGTGCCCCTAACAAGAAATGTCGCTAACACTGCCTTTACATCAATTCAAATGATGAGAATTTAACTGAGGGAATTCTTTCCTTAATTCCCTTCATCGTTACACATCATAAACAACCCAAATGCATACATGCATGGCTGTTATCGCATTAATTGATGCTACATGATCGATTGATATTTGGTAGAAGCTCACAGGCTCCTTTCACCAACCTTTGACCAACATCTTACCATCATCCTTTGTATTCATATGTACGGTATTTTACATATAGTCACAACATCATCGACATTTTTTTCATCCATGCTATAAACATTTTTCCTAGATACATAATCCATCATTAGTCATACTCAAATATCATGACATCATTTTTCACACATAGCAATAGACCATTCTCAGTCTACAAGCATGCCACCAACATGTTCAGGCATGTCCACATGCACAAATGAAAATCACTATGCATTAGAATTAATCTTATCATGACTATTTCATGTACATGCATTCTATATTTATTGTATGAATCATGCATCAATTATATCATGCACTCCAATGCATATCTATTTTAGATTCAATTAATTATTTAGCTTGTTGTGTAGATGGCTATCCTTGAATCCTTGTAGAACCTTGCTACCCTGTGCATTGCTATTCTTCTCAACTGTGCACCACTAGTCCCTATTATACACCTGCTATCCAACCCCCACTTGGCCACTCAAGACCACTTTGCTCCAAATGGAGTGCTACACTCCTTCATTCAAAGCTATACCTTGCTTCCACTGCTCACTCTGATAATAGAGACAACTTTCTTGCTTTGGGTATTTTTAAACAGAATTTGTTAGATCATATCTAACAATTTCTTCTTCTTGCACCCCTCTTGCTCATAGAGATGACTCATCCACCCATGAGTCACACTTCATCTCATGACATATTTTTCCTTCTATTATTGCAAGCTTTGTAGCCTTCACTATTTTTCTACCTTCAAGGCTACATAGTTCTTCTTAACTCCCTGTGCTTGCAATGATATTCATCACCTCTTGGCTTCATGATTTATGTGATAGGTTCTATTGATTTTCCTTTGCAACCTATTCAAACTCTATAACAGTTGAATACTAATATTCGCTTGCTCTTCCTTGGAATTTTTTCAACCTTGCATAACCTTCCATGTAGCCTTGCACTTTCCTTTCCAGATCTTTGATGCTTCAACCAACTGTACAAGCTTGACCTGCTTCCCTGTTCAATGGAACTTGGAATTAATATAGAACAGACCTACACTATTCTCAATTGCAGAGTCTTACCCTCTTGCTAGAATTTCATCACCCAACATTCTCTACTAGAGTTCTCCTCTGCTTATTAATCAATGACTTGTTAATAAGCTCCTTCTCTTTTACTTTTCCAAACTTCTGCACTTCAAATGTGATCATAAAATTATGAATTGGCACTATAATGAGTTTTAGTACTCTTCCTTACCTAACAATCACCCCTGGCACTCAACTCTAATACTTGGAAATATTTCTCCAAATTTTGACATTATTTGGGAAAATCTTCACATTGAGTAATTACATGGTTCATGGAATGTAATTCCAATTCGTATTGTAATTTCATGGAGAAAATCGACACTCCCATACAAAAATCAGGCCTTCCATTATGATACTTCCTGTATTACCTTTCGAACGACCATACCCATGCTTCAATATGATTTATGGGCCAAAAGTTATGGCTTCCTGAAATTCCCATTCTACTCATTGGTGTCCTTCAAGTCCACTAGAAAACTTCCTTCCGATTCCTTGATAAAATTTCAGCTCAAAACTAAATTCTTAGTGGATATCTGGATTCTCCTATTCAATATATTTTCGATGACTACTTTCTTGATCAATTCTGAGCATTGGGCAGAAAGCACTACTACATATGGGCGGATTATTCGACGAAAATTTTCCACGCTTCCACTAGTTTCATCATTTTTTTAAAGAGGGCGGGATTTTCGTGGATATTTCCATGAAATTTCGTCGCAATATCCATGAAAATCTTAATTTAAACTAGTTGGTATTTTCATCGCTATAGCGACGAACTTTCATGGCAATAGCGACGAAAATTTTGCCTATCTCATTGGTCGGTGTTAACGGCTAGTTGACTATTTTATCTATATATAAGTGACTTTAAGAGACTTTGCGACACAATTGCTATAGTTGCGACACTGTTCTTGGATTTTGTTTGAACTATTTATTTTTTCCGTCACCCACCGGTTGAACAAATCCAATTCTCGATCTACATAGCTCAAATTTTGAACATGCAAGGTTAGTATGTTATTTTTTATTGATGTACTCATTTAACTTGTAATTTTTTTTTTCAAATGTCCAATTTGCATTTAGCTTGTTTTTTCCTTGATAATATATTATAATATGTGTAGTACCATATTTCATGTCTTTGGTTATTGGATCTAGTTAGTATATTCTATGGAAAAGGATATGTGGATTCCATAATATT